>JAOEGS010007136.1:0-40654 GCA_025447755.1 Corythornis vintsioides
TTGGCTAATATTCAAACACCATCTCCTCCAGGCTCAGGATCAGTGTATCCCAAAGAGTAGGAAATCTAGTAAGAGAGTTAGAAGACCTGCATGGTTGAGCAGGATGTTACTGGATAAACTTAAACAAAAGAAGGAAATATATAAAACATGGAAGGAGGGACAGGCAACTTGGGTAGGATACAGGGAGGTTGTCAAAGGATGCAGGGATGCAACAAGGAAAGCTAAGGCCTTCCTTGAACTAAACCTAGTGAGGGAGGTCAAGGACAACAAGAAAAGCTTCTTGAAGTATGTTGGAGGCAAAAGGAAGTCTAGAGGCAGTGTGGGCCTGCTGCTGGATGCAGTGGGTGCCCTGGTGACTGAGGACAGAGAGGAGGCTGAGTTACTGATGCCACCTTTGCCTTGGGCTTTACTGACTGTCCCTGGTCAGAGCTGTCAGAGCTTTCAGCTCCTTCCTTGCCCACCCTCTGTGCAAACTGCTGCACCAGTGTAAGGTTTTGTTTTCAGTTTCAGTTATGTTTCTGTCAGTCTACACCTAAGGATTTATCACATAGTCAAGTTTTCATTACAGCCTGAAAGATTTATCAAAATGAACCCCCAACCATTTTAGAAAAAAAAAAAAATAGATGGAAAATACTGTTTACTTATAGAAAAAGTGTTTAAATGAGAAGCATTTATTTTCTGTGTCATTCAAGGTTGAAGCTGGAAGGATGGTTCATGATTGTTTCTCTGTTGCCAGATGAAACTGCTTAAAATGCAAAATTTGTAATTAAATTAAATTTATAAATTTAAATTTAAAATTTCCAGTAGAAAAATATGCCACATGTGAGACCAAACCATCAATATTTCTCAAGTTACAGTCTGTACCAGAAAGCTAGTGACTGCAACTCTTATGTAAATATCTACCCACAGAACCAAGAAAACAATGTGCAGTGTTAGTTAACTGCTTCTTTTTTTCCCCTCGGAAATAGTGTGTCACACTTGGTTGTGTGGTTATTAAAAAACAAACCAAACCAAACCTTGGAAAATGCTGCTATGGACAATAGTTGTATTCATTACATTTATTCCTAGAATGCTGCTCCTCCTGCACACAGAATGATACAGCCATCCCTTGGAAGATGAGCATGGAAGCTTGTATTTAAAGACAGAAATGTGACTGAGAATGGAATCAGAGCAAGAAAACACAAATGTGCTGTGAGAAGCCATGTGTCTCATCTTGATTTCTTCATTATAAGCAACTTGAGAAGGTAATAAAACCATCTATACTTCTGTATATTGTCCATCATTCTACTTGGCATCCATTTCTGGATTGTATGCTAAATACTAGAAAATATAGATTAAATCAGTGTCATTTGCCCAGCTCATTTTAAATATACACTTTTCCATTAATATTGCATATACAGATGACTCTGGTCTACTCCTGCTCCTCTTTTGTTTTTCAACTTGAAATCAGTGTAATTTAAAATATTCTGACAAATTACCTGTGTTATATTACTCATAAAACACATTAAATTACTTAGGCTTTTATTATTCCTTAAAAATACTACAGCATAACAATGAATTTAATAGTATTAGATTTGTGTAGGAAGGATTAAATAACAGGAAATCTATATCTCAAGTACCAAGGAAATAATATATACTACTCAATTTCCCTGTAGTTGATATGACTTTTTTTTTAGTATAACAAAATAAAACATTCTCTCATTGTAATATATTTTACCAATGTGAAATTTGATCATGCTGCATCTGTTTTCAGGAATGGAAAAAACAAAGATAAAAAGCTATAATTTGGACAAAGACAGAGCAAGTAAGCTATTTAACATGGTAATACTTTGTCTCTAATGGTTTTCTGCTGCTTGTACAAGTTCATCTAGGGAACACTAATGAAATAGCAGTGTGAAATAGATGTTTGGTGAGACTAAGACAATGTAATCAGGGACTTTGTTGGTAACATTTTGTGACTTTTTTAAAGAGTATTTTTTGTTTGCTATGGCCTTAAGCTTGTTCAGTGTGCCCAACTTACATGTGACATTTTCTCTGATGTGCCTTCTATGATGACTTCTTTGAAACAGAAGATGATGAAGATGCCAAAGCTTATAATAAAGGATGTCTTAGAAACAAAGTTTTAATGTGAGTCAGACAGATTAAGGTCCTGACTCTTTCCAGCACTGAATACTAAATGGTTTCTGCTTATTTAAAGGCTTAAGAATAACAGTGACTTGTCCTTCTGCCACAGGATAATTATGAGTTTGTGCTATACCTGTTCCATCTCTCTGTACCTCACTTGGCACACTGGGAGGACAGCTGGACCACGAGCACTGGCAGTGCACTTACCTGGAGGGTGATTTCACTACAACAGAGCTAGACAACTGGTCAGTACTAAACACAAAATGTTAGCAAGCAGCTTGATTTTTGAATGTGTTTACTTTCCTTGAAAATTTCCATTTCTGATGCTTCTCAATCCTTCACCTGTCCATGTACTGCTGTACTCTACAGGATGAGGCTTAGCTGAAAATGCAGGGCTGGTATCTGCCATCATCTGGCTCAACACAGGTCTCTTGTTTTTCTCTGTGGTGAGGCAAAGAGGGTGAAGGAGTGGGGATAAGTTCCTAGCAGCACTTCTCCCCAGCTAGACACCTATATGTAGTCCCTAATAAGAGGGAAATTATATTTTCATTCATAAAACTTTCCCCAGCATTGTTCCAGGAAGCATCCTGTAGCACAGTGGTAGAGGCCACTAATTTTAGCATCTTGTAATTTGTTTGCACTTAAGCATCTTGTCTGTGGTCTTACAGCTCTATGCCATTGAGCACATCTCCTCTAACAGGAAGAGCCATGGAATTTTGTTTGCACTTTGACAGTGGGGAAATTGTGAGAGTCAAACATTCCTCACTTCTGGGTTTAAATTACACTGTTATCCTGCTGTCTGCTGTGGAGAGCTTTTAAGCAGAGTGTTTGTCATTAGAGCATCTCCATGTGAATTATTTACTATTGACAGTGTTAACTAGTAGGGAATATTTCTGTGGGATATGGATTTATAACTACACTGTTAGTTTTAGGATTGAAGCTTTTTTTTTTTTGTTGGTTCAGAGAGAGGGGTTTTTTGGTTTTGAAACCATAGGAGATGTATCAGAAATATGACCTATCATGTTGTCTCTGGCTCAGGAGTGAGAATATGGGATGAATAATAATAAAAATAAGGCAAAGAATTATTTTCTCTAAAAGCACTTTAATCTGATTCCATGGACAGATGGCCAAAGCAGAAATTGTTGTGTTATTATGAAAGGTTTGTGTGGCTGCCTGGAAGCTATTGTCCCAGCAGCAGGGCAGGCAGAGCAAGCTGAGCAAATTCTCCTGGTGAGCTTCTCTGACAAGTCATCCAGATTCAATCAGAAGCCAAAAAAGCCCCAACTTAGAAGTCTGGCAAAAATAACATCATTATGTCTGTTTCCATGCCACCCTGGATTTACTGTACATGTACTGTACAGTGTGTTTGCCTGCACTCTGCACCAGGAGTGGAAGGCACAGCTGTGCAGGATCCCCATGTGGTGTGTCCATTGGACCTGGACCTGAGTGAAGGGCACTGCTGGGCTGGACATTTGGCTTCTTGGCTGGGGAGCACTGCTGCTGTGATGCTGTGCTCAGCTTCTTCCCTGGAGAGGTTTTGTGTTCAGCTTGCTCTGGCCATGATGAGAGAAGACTTTGCCTAGAGTGAATGGCCATATGGATATAGCCTACATTAAACATTTATAAAAAGCTTTTACTGTAACCTTGAGTTTTAGTATCCAAATGGAGACTATGAATAGGGAAGGTCTTATGTATTGCCTGTAGAAGGAAGATTTTAAATCTACAGCTCTATTAGGTCCTGCTACTTTATTCCCTCTATAAAGCATAATAGTTTTAAAGTATAGGTTTTTAATATTAATTTGATAAATTATGACAATATGACAAAGTTCAAAATTTCTGTCTTTCTGACAGCCTAAGAATACCATCCAGCACAAGGTGGTTATGCTTCTTTAAACAACCACTCTGCAAGTGATTGGCTTCAATTAGTGAAAGAACTGGCAACTCTGAATCAATGTACAAATCTTAACTAATTTCTGCTTTACTTCCTAACTGAAATAGCAAAGAGTAATGAGTACAAACACAGTTTTCCAGTTAGACCATGACAACTGGCCTTGCTTTTGGAAACCAGTCGAACTGTCATAAAACACTTTTCAGAAAACCACAGTCCAGAAAATGTAAAATTGCCTCAGGAGGAAGGCATTGTGCCAGTGTGTTCACTTACAAACAAGTTACTAGTGATGGTAATGAAGACTACTGCCTGTCTCTGACCATGTTATAAGTGGGTTTAACACAGCACTGGTGACAGAGCATGGCAGCAGCAGTGTGCTGCTGGGAGTGAGGCTCTACTCATGGCTCAGGTGAAGTACCTGCTGCAGCAGCCACATGCCAATTGCTGACTCATGGCTAACACAGCTGTTAACTTGTCCAGTCAATAGTATTTTTCACAGCTATGATAAAGTGGTTCTGATAAATGACATATTGAAATCTCAAAAAATTCTGGTTTTTCTGCCTGTTTTGGTCCAGTTATGTCTGATACTAAGCTTGAGTTTTTGTTGGATCTAAACTTTGTTCCATTAAGACTCTCACAGTCTAAAAGTCTGATTTTTTTTAAAAAAAATATTTTCAGTATGGATTAATAACAAGTATATTAACATATAGAACAATATAAATCTATAAGAAGTATGAC
This sequence comes from Corythornis vintsioides, assembly GCA_025447755.1. Taxonomy (NCBI): domain Eukaryota; kingdom Metazoa; phylum Chordata; class Aves; order Coraciiformes; family Alcedinidae; genus Corythornis; species Corythornis vintsioides. Next base: position 4,751 of record JAOEGS010007136.1, read on the forward strand.
TTAATAGAATAAAAATATAATGTTCAGAATAATGATAGCTACATGACAGTAAGAAGTTGTATCCAGATGAAAAATCCCAAAGAAAAGAGGACCAGATTTGGATAATCCTAGTTTATAAATTATGAGGTCTACTTATAGAGAGTAAAAAGGTGCCCAAAAAGATACCAGATAAAAAACATCTGATGAACAAGTTTGTGTTTATAATAGGCCATGAACCAGAAAGGTAGAGTGGATGCTTTTTGCTGGGTGAACATACTGAGGATTACAATATCTATGTAGTATATTGACAGGATCAGAATAGAACAATCCCTGGATCCTGGGTTGCTTTTTAGTTGTGACTAAATCTACAAGGGACTGAGTAGGTTTTCTACAGTTTAGGGGAAATTCTTATTTGACCTGTTTATAAGTGATGTAGTTTTGAGGTTGCTGACACTGCTTTGCCAGAAAATTAATCATTCTGTAGGGTCTTTCTGGTAAAAAAGCAGCCCACTATCATTATGCATAGTGCCTTCTTCTGTTGCAAATGCTGAGATCTTGACTATACTGCAAGGAACATTTGCCTCTGAGTGGAAAAGAATTCAAAGTTCCTTGATGTAGAAAGTCCTTGAAGTTTCTTGCAGCTTGTCTCAAAAAGCATGTGATCTAATACTTTAGGCTAGAAACCACTGCCTGCAGCATGGACAGCATTTTCTTGAAGAATAAGATGATGCAGATATTGAGATTTTCTAAAGTGTGAAAATTATGGCTATGCTGATGCAACTTGGAATACTGCACACAGTTCATTCCAACTGTCTGCAGAGACATGGGGATTATTAACAGGGATCCACTGAGCCACTTAGCAGGATGCTGGACAGCCTGCCTGTTCTACAGCTGCTGGGGAAGTAAAGAGTAGAAAGTGCTGAGGGCTCCATGACTGGAGTATTAATCAGCAAAAATGGGGGATGCAGAGAAACTTCATCTTTGCATATAATTAGCTGGCATTCAACTCACTGTCTGTATGGGATTAGTTTTAGTGTCCATTGATGCAGCTGAGCTGGGCATGTTAATTCAGCACAGTTGCATGTGCAAATAGTAGCTCTAAGATGCTGGCATGAGTCCTGAAAGCAGTACAACAGTGTTGGCTATAAATAATACAGCAGGGGCTATGCAGGCAATGCTGCTTTCAATGCTCATGGTAATCTATTACAAGTTTGCTTTGGTATCTCTCCCTGACACAGTGTTATGCTGGTTAGATTTACCCTTCTTGTGCAAGCAGTGGAGCTCACTGTTTTTCCTGTGCTCAGGCAGCATGTAGCTCTACAGTCACAGCTGTACTCTGGGAAGTGAAAGAAAAGATGGGCTGAAAGTGACAATGCCATGTTCAAACTGTCATTTAAAGCAAAAATTTATGCTGTTTGTTGGGGGATAAAAATCCAAAGGAGAGAAGACCTCAGTTTATTTTGGTTCACATAATAATTTTAAAATGAAGACAAGGGCATGGTTTTACTTAAAGACCATGGAAGTAGAATGGACAATACAGAGGCACAGAGAACTTTGAAATACTGCAAAAAAAATAAATGTATCCTGATAGTATTAGGGAAAGTCTCCAGTTTACAGGCACACTGTATTCATTTGGACATCTGCCTGTGGAGTGGAGCAGCCTTGGCTCTTCTTGGTGACATGAACCCTGCAGACAGCAGTCTTCTACCTTCAGTGGGAGGTGAGATATGAGTGACTGAACACAGGGCAAGCAAACACCTACACTGTGCTCCTCATAATTGCCACAACAGTAAAACCTTGCTACTGCTCTTGGATTTCCCATAAATTACAAACAAGAATATCACAATGACAACAAAAGGGAACATTTCAGACTGTATTTTACTGCCTGTTTTATGTTATATTGTGTCCAATTTGTGGAACTCAAAGTGACCTAAGTCATAAGTAAGAGCATGCATACCTGTATGCCCTCATATATTGACAATATTCCTTACAGTTGGTAAAAAAATCCTCTGATTTCTGTAAAATGTATTACAGTAAATGTAACAATATTGAAAAAAAACCCCAATGCCTTTGCCTAATTTTATATGCAGTGCAAGAAGAAATAAGGTGACAACACTAAAGTATGAGGAAGGATAAAGCTTCAAAGAATAAGACTGTGATAAAAATTAATTTTATCAAGCACATGTATTTCACTAGAACTTTCAAATATATATATTTTTTTTTCTTTTTTCAGCCACTGTTAAAAGTCACTTATTTCTTCTCAGAAGCCTCTTAGCAGTCAGTAACATTTTGTAGGAATTGGTGCTGTCAGGGAAATTTGAAACTTGAAGAAAAGTTAGGGCAGAAGTAGACAGGTCTGAAGGTTTCCAGTCTGCCTTTTATCTTGGGAGGGAGCAGGGAGGAAGCTTTCTAAAGTTTGGAAGAAATCACAGGGTTTATCCTAAGGCTATAGGGTCAGTAACTTCTCTCTGTATGCCTATTTTTTAATCCATCTCCATAATAAGCTTTTTCTTTTTCATATGAACGTTGTTGAATGTGTTTCTTGCCTGCATTTGCATGTGGATGCCAGATGATGATGATACATTAAAAGTCTTCAAGCTGAACTGAGCATAAAAACTTACTCAAATGAAGCGGGGAAAGATTGCTGTGTCAAAGCCACAGATAATATTCCAGAAGCAAAACTTACCCAGCAAGTGGCTGCAAATGAGCCATCTCTTGAGTCTTGCAGCAATAGGATTAGCATTTAAATAAAATAATAAAAGTTTTCATTGACAAAGAGTACATAAGAATGCAAAAGGCTAGATCTCTAAAAGAATATTATATCTATGTGGCCATGGAAATAAGCTATGCAATGGATTTTGACTAAAAACAAGTTATGATTATCACCTAATAAGTCTATTTAGGAAAAAAAAAAATGCTTTAAACTTTTTACTGACATTATTTTTCAATAATTATTTAACCTGAGAGTTAAAGATTTAGGAGTATGTTATGCATGACTTCTGAAGATAACATAGTACACATGATGTGCCACATTTGACTCTGTTCTGTCTGTCCATGCTTGAAGAGCTGTTTCTAAAATGTGTTTTATCACTTTCAGTGCACAGCATTGCTGTATGCATCGGTGTGTGATGGCTGAGATGATGGTCTGCTACAATGGGGATTTCTATGATTATAGGTGCCAAATAAGACTTATCTGAAAAATCTCTACTTCCTGACTTTGCAAGGTTTTCTTTAATAATTGCAATAACAGATACACAGTCTTTGGATTCTTTTCAGAGAGAAATGAGTACAAGGGACTTTTCAATTTTCAAAGAAAAAGTGTGAAGTTTTTCTCTCTCTTTGATATTTCCTTCTAGAAACTCTGATATTGCAACAGATAGCTTGACTGTCTTGACAGCTTGAGTGCTACAGACAGCAGGTGCCTTTTTCCTTATGAGGGACCAAACTTTAAGTATTAGTGAAATTACAGAATGTCAGCAAAATATACAGAGTTGAACAATTCCTGAGATCTTGGCTTGTTAAGTGTACTCTTTCTTTCAATGCCTCTCTGTTCCAAATTCAAAGCAGAAGACTTCAGGACATGGAAAAAGTCAAGCAGGCATAATTTTCATATGTTCTTCCACTCATGACTCAGTACATTTTTTGGTACCATATTGTCTGCATTGGACTTTATTCTTTTCTTGGGCCTTCATCTTTCTCTTTTCTGTGTAAGTTATTTTGCATGGTAAATGGATCTGGTGCTAAAATGCATTTAAATTGCTGCAGCATTGTAACCGAAGAGTTGAAGGACTCAACAAGTTGAAGAAGTTTGAGCATCTGAATATCAGGAAAAGTTGTGTCTTTTCCCAAGGACACAGTTCAATTTACTAGCCAAAGTTGTCATTGGCAATTGTTATTCAAGGAAAGAGACAAGATAGATAATGCTCATCATTTGATTTCATACTTGTTCTACAAGCTGTAAGTGCAGGAAATCTATGTCAGATTTATTTAATTGCTCACTCAGATCTTTTTTTGTACAGGATACAGATGTATGTCTGCAAAGAGAACTTTGAATTCTTTCTTTTATTTTCCTGTAGGAAAGGATACCGGAAAAGTTTGTAGCATTCCATGTAGTTCATTGCTATCTATATCTGAGGGTGGCTTCTGATCAAAAATGTATTTTAAAAAGAAGGGTAGTGAAGATCCTTTAAATAAATGCAAACTTCCTTGCCAAAGGGCTGGAAAGGAGCAGGAGTAAGTTTACAGAGAGGGAGCTGAGCAGTATTATTAGTACAAATGCACTGTAGCCAATAAAAACTGTTCCAAAAAAGCCTGTTTCCTCAGTGGAAAAGGGATTTGTTTCTGTAATCCAATACTGAGTTTAATAAAGCTTTGGAAAATGGTTTTCTTTTTTCTTTTTTTTTTTTTTTTTTTTAGATGCTGCTATGGCAAGCATCACCAGCTAGCATGATTATAGATTAAGTTTCCTCTGTTCTGGTTTTTATCACACTGCCAAACTTCGTGGTGTTTGCTAAGTCTCTACTGTCTTATCTCTGAAGGGAGTGCCTCTGTCTGATCTTGGAAACTTAACCTGAGTTAGACTTCCTGGGAGTAGGAAATAATCTGCATGCTGATTGACTGTCTGACTTCATAATTCATAGATGTAGATAATGTTGATATAATAAATTCATTTCCAAATTCAGTGTCATTAATATCCTCTTGATGAGAAGCCATCCATTGTCACATGGCACGCAGTGGCCTGGTATAATTACACATACTGTGACATACCTTGGCACATATCAGTATCTTTAGTGATACAGCCAAAACTTCTTGATAATAGTTGTTCCTCATTTATTTTCTTGTAGTTTGAATTGTATAGATAAATATTTTAAGCTCACTGTTTGTCAGAAATTATGTGTGAATGGATCTATTTTAAGTACTTTTCAGTAGTCCTGGTCCTTAAGAGAGGTGTCATTCAGCACTTAAGAAATCTGTAAGATCTAAGATATCCCAGAAAAATATACATCAGGCACATCTTTCTATTCATCTTCTTGAAAAGCAAAACTTTACAGCAAGACTTTCTTCAAATATTATTTTTATTGAAACTTGACATGAAAAAGGCTTTTGGCCTAGACTTTTGATGATTTAAATGAGTACTGAAGCAAAGTTCATTAAAAGTTGAAGGTATGTCCAGAACCTTGAGTTTTGCTCTCATTTGCTCATATAACACCCAGTTTTTTTCTTCCACTTAGAGCTCGACAATTGCTGAGTGATCTCCTTGGAGTGGCATTAGACATTGCCAGATAGAATAATGCTTTGAAATGAACCTGGAAGTAGATTTCTTAATCATCTGTGTAAAGGTGATATATATTCTGGAGACAACCAACCAACCAGCCAAACCATGCCAAACTGGGCTGACAGGTACCTTGCATATCTGCCCAATGCTAGAATAGCTGACTTTCTATCTTTGTTTATCTGTCTTCAAACTATATAGTATGTCAAGACCTAAAAAGGTCTTTAATATTTTACTACAGAACCATAATTCTTCCCTTGCAACATCACCCAGTAAATGCTATTGACTGCATCTTAGCACTGAGGGTCTTTCCACCAGAACATTAGTCTCCATATACACTGAAATCTCCAAAGAGAGAAATGTTTTGCCTCTGTGTGGACCAGATACTATTCAGGACTTCTGAACTGAGATGACTGTGAATGCCCAATGTCCTGGGCTTGGTTTGGGTTAATTATCACCAACAGCTGCTGGCCCAAGTAATTGGGAGAGGCTGCAGCTGGGAGGGGTCACAGCCAGATAAACAACCCAGCCAGCCAATGGGATCTTTGATAGCAGATTGAGTCATGCTCCTATATAAAGGGAGGGCTGGGCCAGGGTAAAGGCTCTTGTTCACAACTTACTCCTGTGTGTAGCTTTGGAGGAGGGTAAGTGTGATGTCTCAGCCACCAGGTAAGTTCTATTACTCACTTTGTATATAATTTTATTAAAGCTGTCATTCCTGCTTAGGTCTCACAATTTTTCTTCCTCCCAGTTTTCCTTCTCATCCCACAGGGGGGGGAGTCTGTATGTGTTGGGGGTGGGGCTAGTGGTAGCAGTAGGTCAGCAGCAGCATGGTATTTAGCTGCCTGCAGAGGTTAAAATGTGATGCCCACTCACCTGTCTCAAAGTTTTTTTAGAGACTCTACGAGTTAAAAAAAAAAAAGCTTCTTCAGCTCCTTCCTCCTACCTCAGCTTTTTGGCCATTTATTATGACAGAAGGGATATAAAACCAAATGGTTTCCTTTGAATTCTACTGAATGTTGGCAGTGCAAATTTAATCTTGCTGGCTATATTTTTAAAATGAAGTTTCTTATCACACATCAGAGTGTTACAGCTGTCTCAATGTTTTGATGTGTATATCAGATGAAAACTTTTGAGTTATAGAGGACTGCAGAGACATCCAGAGGATCCTATTTAGAAGAGCATTTCAGGAAGTAAACAGAGGAAGAGTTTTGGTTCCACTGAAGCTAGGGAACCTGAAGTATATTCTTAAACTCTAGCTTTTAAAATAAAGAGTTTTTCAAATTATAGAAAAGACCTGTTAAAATGAGTTGAAAGATCTTCTGTCTCAGGAGATTATTCCAAAGAATTAGTCAATGTTTTCCAGAAAAAAAACCAAACAACCCAGTCTGAAGTTGAGCAAGGGTTTAGTGTATTATTTGTGCAAGGTTTTAGGGTGATAATTTCTTTTGGTAGAAGAATGATCATAATTTGGAGATTGATAGCCCCAAACTGTAGCTGGTTTTTCCAACTTTTTTAGGCTAAGAAAGTATAACCATTCTTGGGTAGGAAAGGATAGTTTTTACAACTTTCTCTGCCATTTAGAAAAGATGCTGTTTGATATTACAGCAGAAAATTATATGGAGATATACCTTGGTATTCACAGAAGGAGAATCCTCAGATGGGGATAACATGGAGATCATTTGAATCTCCCTTAGCCCTCTTTAATCCCTTGTTAAGAAGTGATAGAGCACTACAGAAGAGTTATACAAAAGACTGGAGAAAAAAAGTGAATGAAGTATCTAACTGCAAATGTGTTTGTTAGATAAGCACCTCTAGTTTCTTGACCATCAGAGCCTATTGTCCTGTAACCTCTCATGCCCTTAATCCCAGGCACGTTCTCACACAGAGGCAGACTCTCTAGGGATTGTGTTTTAAGCATGACAGTGCCTTTGCTTCTCTAAAGAGAGATATTTAAAACCAGAAGTTACCCAAGTGTCACCTAGATAAAATATATGGGCATACATTTTCATTGTTGGGGAGATGGTGTAATGCAGCTGTAGGCAATGGTAAAATAATATATCAGAGACCAGACACTAGGTTTATATTATCAGAAGGTAGTGAACTGGGTTTATATTATCAGAAGGCAGTGAAATGAATAGTCAGAGAATACATTCAAAATATGTTGGTCTTACTCCTCTCAGGGTCATGAGATATATGATGGACAAAGAACTATGAAGTAAATGAAAAAATATTTCCCCAACAATTTATGCTGTCAGACTACCTTGTTTATTGTGTATTATTGTATCTTTACTGTTTCTAAATATCAGACATGGTGCTGCCTTCTTTTATGTCATGGGGGTGCTGTATCCAGACAATATATTACCCTGGGAAGAGTGTAACTTTAGCTAAGAAAAAAAGGCTAAATAAGAGCTGTTACTCTTCCTCTGCCTTCAGACAGCAGTTGTTTAAGGAACCATAGTTTACATGAGAAACATGCAAAGAAGGTTGCAAAGCCTTCAAACCTGCAAAAAGAGGCAGGTTAGTGATTGGTTAACAAACAATCAAAGAAACTGTAGCAAGAGGATCTAGGGCTGTAAGAATTATGTCTCAGGCTATACCTCCATTGACACAGATTTCCTTCTGAGGCTCTGTACACATCAGTCTTGGAGGACTGTGCATGGAAACACATATGCACAGATGAGTAATTTGGAGTGTGTCCTTTGAATGTACCAGAAGAACAGCTGATAAAAGACCTGTGGGACACAAAGGCATAGCAGTTGGATGGCTACTGTATCAGCAGTCACCCTGTTATAAAGCAAGTCTGTGCAGAGGTATGAATGGTTTGTAGATGACCTATGCAAAAAGAATACTTTTGGGATGACTGCAGAACATGGATGTCTAAACTCCCTTCAAATGTAGATTAGTGTCCCTGTTGCCTAGTTCATTATCATTATCCTCTGCTTGCTTTTTGCTAATCTTTTGCTAGTTGGGAAAAAAAAAAAAGCAGCAATATTTAAGTCTTAAATTTTTCACATCTGTTCTGCACATTCACAAGTAGTGAGGAGCACATACATTCACCTAACTTGAAACCACCTAATTGCCTGCATGAACACTTGTTAGTAGGTACTGTTTGTTTCTTCTCCTGCCACTAGACTGTATGGAGAAAGAACAATTTCTCTTCAGTCATTCAGCCAGAACTTTTTGTCTTTGAATTGAGAAGCAGTGCAGCCTCTTGTTGCCAAGTCCTTGTGTGAACTGGTAATAGTAATAAAAACAAACAAACCAACAAACCAAAAAGATAGCTAACATTTACATCCTCATAACACTTGCCCTCTGCAGAGCCCAAACCACCTATCATCTCCAGTTTGCTGTGCTGCAAATGAAAGATTGATTTGCTCAAGAAAACATGAAAAATCACATCTTTTTTTCCCTGCATTTTCAGCATTGCAATAAATCACATGCCAATTAATATTGCCTTTTTGTAGATGACACCAGAAGTCTATTAAATTTGATTCTAGCATAGTGAAAGTAATATTCAACTAAAATTTTCAAGTTCAAAGCAAAAGCCTAAACCTTTCAGACAAATCCATATTATGTAGCCTGACTGTAAACCACAGGAACATCCCAGATGTTTTTTGATAATGTGTGAGAAGCAAATTGAGCTTGCACATGTAAGAGAAAAACAGATATACTTTACAAGATTAAAGAGTACACAAAATTTAGAAAAGTTGTATTGGATCTCTGCATTTGAACAAAATGTTTTGATACTGCAGGATTTTTATTCTGCTGGCAGTATGCTGAGCTTCATAAAAAGTCATATCAGAAAAATATCTGACCCAAATATCCAAATTTATAGGTGTTTATTAAATCACAGCCAGAGAAACATTCTTACTGAACCACATGGTGACAGTTAGATGCAGCAGAAAAGAGAAATGAGTTGAAATCCACAGAAAAAGAGAAAGCTGTGCCAGACAGGGGACTAGAGGAATCAAATAATAGAACAACAATGGGTGCCTGTGACATAGATGGGTTATGAGCTCAGAACTGATTGGTCCTGCAAAGTACAAAAATATACTTTTCCCCAGTTTTCTTTTATTTAAATACTTTAATCATACTATATCCATTTTTTCTGGTCAAAAACAAATTTAATCTAAAGATTGCTTCAAAACATTTGGAGGAATCCCTTCTGGTGAAGTCTTGAAACATATATGCCTTTTTTTTCCTGCAAAAAGCTATTCTGCCCTTCTGTCAGGCCTACTTTCATTCTTCAGTCTCTATTCCTTTTATAGAACACATTTGTTAGAATTTATCAAGTTTCTGCAATGTCTAGGATAGCCTGACTTGCTTTTAGCTGTCAAGAAAGCCTTTTTACTCCAAGGGCCAATGCAGATCCATTCCAAAGGGGTGGGCAATATATTATGACATCCCTGTGTTGTGTACATTCTCTACAAGCATCAAATCTGCATGTTCCAGTACAACACATTTTCCATATTTTTGAAATAATTGAAAAAATTCTGCCATTATCTAGCTAAATATTCTCCTAGCCTTTCCTAGTATTTTGAATTGAGGGCACTGAACTTCTTTGGACTTCCCTCTCCATGATCAGTGCTTCAATTTGATTAACCACAGCACTCCATTCACATGTTTTTCCAATGCACTTTGCAAAAGGGTTACATAATGCCTCATATTCCCATTGTTGTTCTCCCACTAAATGCTTAGTTCATTTGTCATTTTATTCTTCTAATCTTTCTGCCTGACAGTTTGAGAGATTTTCTCTTGTCATCCCCACTTCACTGGTAAAGGTGTTGTTTGTGTGTGTATTCCTTTAGTGCTCCTGACTGTATCAATAAATTCAACTTCACTCAATTTCTGCAATGTTATGATATCAGATGAAGATTTATTTTTTTCCCCTGTAATTGCATTAGTATTGATCTACTTTTCAATTTCCCCTTATTCATATAATCCCAAATAAAGCTGCTGTCATTACAATGTTTCTGTAGGCACAGTGGGACAAGGACAGGGTGGCTACAAAATGCAGCCATTCCTTTAAATTAGTAAGTGTAATTTTATACACAGGAAAGGTCTGAAGATGTAAACTGTGTGGCATCATGCCTTTTTAGATTTTATTATTATTATTATTATGGCTGTCTTTTAAAGTAACACTGTATTACAGGGATCTTTCCCCCAGGAATTATCACACCTCCTCCCCTCAACAAGTGAAATGCTTATTTCATAAATGCATATAAAAGTTGTATTTCACAATAAAATCGAGCATTTAAGATGTAAAAATCTGCAGTAGATTTTTTTTCTCTCCTCTGCTACCTTAATATATGAAATAGGAAAGAATCATGACAGAATTCCTATGGATTTCCATTCACAGCTTCTGTGTCAGCTGCTAGCTGAGATTTCTTAAAGTGAAAATTATCATCCTGTCTGAAGAAAAGTTGTAGAATTTGAAGAATAAATGATGTAGTGTTTGGTTTTCCACTTTTCTGGAGATACCTTTTTTTTTTTAATCAGTATTTTAATTTTGCTTTGTTTCTGAACTAGGTAATAAAATTTAGAAGGTGTTATAGTGAGTGACCAACCATGTGATTTAGGTGAGGATTGCCAACAATGATATGGTCTATCACATGTCAAAGAACAAGTTAGGCTAAATGTATTACTTTCTGGTAAATCAGAGGGAGAACTGTGCATATTCTTTTAATACTGTGTGGCTCACTTTTTGGGAACACTTACTTTTATTTGCATGATGGTAAAAGGCCAATTTTACTTATAACTGGTCAGTCACAAATCATTGTAAGTAAAATGTATTTGCTAAGACCTTTGCTTGACAGAAAGCATGGCAGTCTGTTCTTCCTGTGGAGAAAAAGAAAAAGTTGTTGACCTGTGTGCAACATAGAGACACTAATTTAAATTTTAAATCTGCTTACTGGAGGGAGTGATGCATTCTGAAGCTATAGTTTCATAATTTGGAACTGGCTAGAGCATCTGTTCTTTTGCAGATAAAGGGCAAGCATAGTCTGAATCAAATTACATCAACTACTATTTTGTCTCTGTGCTGTTGGCATCCTTGCATTTAGCCTCATCAATTCTGTCCAAACTTTTGAATAGTGGAAGTGACTTAGTGTGAAATATTTTATTAACACTTTAGAATTTGATTTGTTACTTACCACTTGTTTTACTTTATTTCTACTTCCGATTGTTATGCTACCTTTGTCAGCTCTTTTGAAAGCATATATTGTGAAATACTTAGTTAAATAGAAAAAATTCTACATAGTGTGACTTCAGAAAGTACCAATACTTCAGAAGAAAACTCTCTCTGTTAACACATTTTCCTTCCTTGTGCACTCCTTCCTCTTTGCATCAAGTCTGTACATGGAGAGATAAAAAATTCCCAGCAATTACTGTGTTTAAAACTTATAAAACTTAAGAAGTCCTGCATGAGAAAACAACACATCCATGTCATAGTAATTCTTTGGTATTTTAGGGTCAGTACAAGCCTCTCATAGAGGGAAAAGGGTTTTGGGAAGGGAGCTGGCAGGGCTCATAGACAGAGCTTTAGGTATGGAGGGGGGTGGGAGTGAAGTTGGGATCACTGAGGGGGAGTCAGAATGAAGTATGCTGGGGATTGGGTGCTCTCTAAATATCCTTTCTCTTAGGCTAGGGATCTTTGCTGCATAAACATAGTTTGGTTAGTGATGTCTAGACTAGTTTTAATACTGCACAGCTGCTAACAATGAAGTAAAACTTTGGCAGCATTTTTGTCAGCCCCCTTAATAGCATGGTTTTTAACAACCACACTACTGATTTCTGGGTAGGTAAAGTCACAGAATTTAGTCATATCTAAATTTAAATATAATAAGTCCCTGGATATTCCCACTGGTTTCAAAGCTTTAGTATGAACACTTCCAAACCTAAATATCAAGCTGAATAGCAGTCAGCCATGGAAAGCAAACTACAGCTGGATGGTTTAGTGGGTAAAGATACTTGAGAAGACCTTAGAGCTAGTCCTGGCTGTGCTCTTATTTATTAAATTTCTTTAAGAAATACAGTAACTCTGTCTTAATTCTTTCTGTATATGGGCTTTCTAGTGCTTCCTGAGCAGGTTGAATGATCTTTAAGATCCCTTCCAATCCAAACCATTCTATGACTGTGAAAAGTATGGTAAAGCTCTTAAATATTTAACATCCATGAGTAAAAGGGGAATTAATCTCAATCAGTGACAGTCTTCTAAAAATTTAGGCATCTAGGATCTGCCAATAATTGAGATTGAAAGCCTCAGTCTTGCCTGCTTTGGACACCTGTCAGCAGATGCAATGATTCACTGCTTTGGAGGTGTATATGTCCCCTCAGGGATGACAAAGGTTTCTGGATTAAACTATAATTCCTACTTTTATTGTCTGTGTTTGGTTGAGGTTCATCTTCTAAATGGATATATCTATTATGGTGGTAAGTACAAAGTACTGTTTATCTTAGAATGAACCTGGCATCATCAAAGATGACATACCAGAAACCAGCCCTATCACAGATTTCTAAATGAATGTATTTTCTAAACTTGGAGAGAAAAAAAAAAAAAAAAAGTTTAGATAATGGTCTATAGACCAGTGTCACTAGGCTTGGGATGGGCACCCACAGGGTGATGCCAGAGTGCTTGGGAATTCTCATTTGCCTGTGGAAGGAATCTACCTCCCTAACCTGTCCTCCTAACTTGATTTACTTCCTTGATCTGCCTATGGTGATCAAATACAAGGCTGCTTGACAGATAGACACAAAGGGCACTGGTTGTGCAACTTGTACATCTTATTACCCATTTTTTTTTCATTGCTATCTCTACTCTTGCACCTACATTTCTCTGACATGATCTTCTCCCAGATAAACAGCCAATACTGAATTATTTTTACCCTATTTGTGCCAGTTTTGGGACAGTCATATCCATATTTGGTATTGCTGTTACCCTTGCTTAGGTAATCTCATCCACTTTGAAGAAAACCCCACTTTCCATATTGAGCCATAAATACAATGTTAAAATAGCCAGGTATTTGTTCTTAACCTGTATCTGGCTATAACTATCCAGAGTGAGTCAGAGTCTGGAGTGCTCTGCATAAGATCTGATGTTATGGATGATTTCATATTACAATATAGTAATATGAAATAGTACAATAAAGGAAATTGGGTCACAGATTAAAATTCCTTGGCTTGGTGAAGAAATCTATCACCCCCTGAGCCATTGCATTGTTATTCTGACTCATTCTGAAGGGTTCCATCTTTATAAGATGAACCATAGAAACAAATCCCTGATGTATGTAAGTAGAGAGTGTTTGGGATCTTTGGATGACTAAAAATGCTAATATGAATGTATTTTCAGTGTGTTTAGTGCATTATCAGTGTCATTATCATACAGATTTATTTCAGAGTTGCCTTCTGGAGGGCTCATGATAATCCCCTCCTAGATTCTCAAAAAAGCCTGCAGTTCCCCAAATAAAAGTTCCTAGCACTCTTAAACCCTGATTGTAGTGCTTGAGTTCTTGTCCCTGGAAAACTGGGTTTCCATTCAGTTGTAAGTTATTGCTTCATTGATCATCACACAAGTTAAAAGGTATCCCAGGTTCTGTCAGAGGAATCTCTAAGCATTTTTATGCTTATAAGAAAATCATAGGCAGAGATTTAAGTGCTTGCACATAACAATCCTTTCCCCTTCCCTAGAGAAAAGGAATCTCACAGTCAGTAAAAGTTAATGATTGCAAAACTGCACTTTTGAACATATTTGAAAAGTTGGTAATGCTTTTTCATTTCTTAGTTTCTACATCTTTGTGTCTCATAAAGATAATATTTATTTTTGCTTCACTTTACTACTAGTTGTCTAATGTACTAATTTATGCTCATGTCCAGATGGTTAGATGCATTAACTGGTAGAGGCTTGATGTGGTTTACAGCTAATAAAATATGTGACCCGGCTTCATCTTCTGGATTCACATAGTCCCTATCAACTGTCTTTTGTCTTTGTGTTAACAAATCTTATGCAAATGACCTTTACTGAGAAATCATGAAGTTCAGTCTGTTCTGTCCTTCCTTTTTTGTCAGTTCACTTGCAATTTTCCATTTTATTCAATGAGATTTTGTAACAGATACTGCATGTAACTTATTTTTCTTTTTAATCTCTTTTTGCTGCAGTATCTCTTCCTGTTGTGTAATGACTTATTGTCAGAAGTAGTATATTCTTCAAATAGTTTTAGTTTTGATCCAGTAAGTCCATCTCTCACAGTTTCCTGTCATTACTCATTATATTCCCTGACATCCTTCACTGATCTCATCTTTTCTTCTGTATGCTTCATGACAACATGAAGTCAGTTCAGGTCAGAGTTCATACAGTGTTAACTTCCTTCTGCTGTTCCTGTCAGGTCCCCTTAAATACACTTTTCATCAAGTCACTAATCCCAGGCATATGATCTAATTGGGTGGTATGTTGTAGCTCTTAAGTAAGCCTAAGCATTACTCCATTTCCCTTTAAAATACACTTTATTTTCTTATTTTCCTTATAATAATTATCTTCCGTTGCTATTTACATCTGCACTGTTGGGCAGCCCATGCCTCTTTCCTGTGGCATATGGGCATTCCTTTCAGTATGACAAGATGCTGTTAAATCTGGATACTAGCTCTCAAACCTCAGAATGTTTTCACTGAGGAATTAATATCAGCAAAAGCCTACATATTTTAAATCCCTATAAACCATATGGACTTTTTTTTTTATCCAATTTTCCAATAACATTTCCTATACATTTCAATATTTGCAACTTATAAGAAACAAACAAGGAGATAAGCCAGAGAAAACTAGGCCTTTCCCAAACTCTTGTCTTTCTGATGTATCAAACCATTCTTTACTCCATGTAATCTATTTTAAATTCCAATAACAGATACCATTAGAAGATGGTTATTGCAAATTTCTGTCAGTGTAATACTGTGTACAGTGCACTGACTTAACTGCAGGCTTTTCAGTTTTCAATTGAGAATGGCAAGGACTCCCCAGACTAGTTACCAAGTAATGATTTATTTAAGTTTGTATGGAAAGTGCCTTCTAAAGAAGACACACATGCAAAATTCAAGGACTTCTTTCTTTAAGTAATTGTACATGAGAGCCTTTCATGCTCCAGGTGTTGGAAAGATTTGCTCCTCTGCCAGCCTCACAGCTGTCAAGGAAAAGGATGGGTCTCCATCCTACTGTAGGTACACAAAAAGTCTATATTACCTGCTGGCATGCCTGGCTGCCTTTGCTTATTGAAGAAAGTAACATAGGAAGAAGCCTTAGAAAAAGATACCATCTGGTGAGCTTCTGCATTGTCTCCAGAAGTCTCCTGCCCTCCATAGTCAAGACTATAGAGAAATCAGCATTGGACAATGCCATGCTTTGGCTTTCCATGTCAGTGTCACAAAATGAGACCACGGCTGATATGAACAGGAATTCAGATTTTGGCAACTACATAGGAGCACATGATGCTTGGCACTGAAGGATGTGAGGAGAAGCACGGAATTCGACACAAAACCTTTTAGTAATGTAATAACTGGCCCAGAATTTGCTGTCTGCTTGTTAATTATTTAACAATCCCAAACTGTCTGACTAAAAACCTACCTTATGTCTCCTCAGCTGCTTGTCCCAGATAACTAATAGCAACTGTTTTTGAAAGGGATCCAGGAATATCTTTGTAGTGCCTTTACTTTTCCACAGCTCTAGCCAAATGTCTATGTACCAAGAACCCTGAAACTTTGAGCCAAAACCTCTCCCTCATGGTACTTTCATAAACAAGTTATCTGAGAGATTTCAAATACAGCTGACACTGAAATATGCAAAAAAAAAAAACCCCAACCCTTCAACAGAAGGATTCTTTAATTATAAATTCTCTTACCATCTTAAAGATATATGGCTTCTTTGTTGTTACCAATAGTGCAACTAACATAGGGAGGAAGAGAAAAAATAGAAAACATTAATTCCTTTGAGAAGAAACAAGAGGTAGTAGTCACAGTAAATAACAAAAAGGTGTATTGTACATAAGATGTCTATTCCTGTGTGTCTCTAATTATGAGAAATTTGGGGAACAGAGACTAGGTGTTAATTTCTGACCTGAATTTCTAGAAGCAACACCTCTACAAAATTATTTTTCAAATGCTTTTCTTTAGAAACTTGTACTTTCTTTTGACAAAAAAAGAAAAAAAAAATGTCTTTAGTCAAAATCAGCTACAAGTGAAAGAGAAACCACAGCAAAGATTCATTTTCTGAACAAATATCTTATTTCTGTCTTACTTTGCAAATGCTAATGTTGTGAGGCCTATAAAAGGACAGCAGGATAACTCCTTGGTCAACAATGCCCTGATCTACTACTTTCTGAAGAACCAGTCAAATGACATCCATGATTAATTTGAGTTTTATTCCTTAAATGTTGTTTGAGCACAGACTTTATTCCTAGTTTTAACAATACTGTGTGCTAAGCCTCCCAAAACGATTTAAAAACTCTTTTAGTTCTGTGAAAATCTTTTCTTTCTTCCTTTTGTGATTGTCACATCTACTATGTGAAAAGAAACAAAACATTCTTTTTCCACATAATATAAATTAATATATCTTGCCCCTTTTCTGCCCTGAATGTTCTAGGAAGATGTCTGTAGAAGTGACTAAAAAGCACTGTAATAGTTTTTGGTTTGGTTTTGTGTTTTGTTTGTTTGTTTGTTTGTTTTTTTCCTATGTCCTACAAGCTTATGCATCTTTCAGGCTGTTAAACCAATTTAATTTGCTTTTCCTGATCTTTATGGCAATGTTGCCACCTCCACTTTTACCTCTGTTGGTTTACTCTTTATGTAGCTTAGATGTTTATCAAGAACTTTTATGCCACTGTATATCCTCTTAGTCTCTCCAGGTAGCTTTGTTAAAATCTTGACACCTTCAGGTGGAACAGAGTACGTGGAAACCAATGATTTTGTGTTATTTTTATGTTGTAACATGCCTTTCTCATAATGCCTCTTCAGTTTGCCATTTAAACAGGTATTATTT
This sequence comes from Corythornis vintsioides, assembly GCA_025447755.1. NCBI lineage: Eukaryota > Metazoa > Chordata > Aves > Coraciiformes > Alcedinidae > Corythornis > Corythornis vintsioides. The sequence continues at coordinate 22,021 of JAOEGS010007136.1, forward strand.
TTCATCTTCTAAAATATATATACTAATCTATCCTTTCTCTCCTTGGTTGTCATACTGATGCTAAATCAGAAATGGTGAGACTCAGCAGCAACCAAAAAATTATGTTCTTCTCCATGTCTCACTCCAGTCTCTTCTCTTAAATCTTCTATCTCCTGAGTCATTAGAGAGCATTTCTTCAACTCAGTTCCTAAGGAGGAATCCAGAACTGTGGGTTAGATAGGAAGGTGACTCCTACAGTTTAGAGAAAAATTAGAGAGACCAGGATGGGCCTGAAAATGTCTAATGAAGTGGTCCATCTGTTGCAAGACAATGGGAAATACTGAGAGTGTCAAGTTCTCTGATTTTTTGGTAGACATTTTCAGAGCTGTGACTTTAGGTAGGGATTTATAATCACAATCTCATATCCTATCCTGGTAACATCTCCAAATAATGTAAATAACAAAGCTACCTAAATCATTTGTCTGTAAAAAAAAAAAACAAACCAAACTCTATCTCTATATCTATCCTAAGATAGGTCAGTGTCATAAACCCACATTTGTTTAAATTGTCATTGTATTGGTAAAAATGTGGAATTACATTATGTCTGGGAAATTTAACTGAAATGTTTTTGCATACTTGAGTTGGAAAATGTAATTTTTATTTATTTGTAAAATAAGCTACCTCTGACACTAATAATTAATGGATTTCTGAAATGTGTGAACTATAACCTGCACCAGGAAGTCTATGAAGAGAGAATAAGGTAAGACACAAATTGCAGTATAGCTATCAAGTTGTGTTTTTATCAGGGTTTCCAAGACCAATATTCTTGTGCTAGAATTCAGACAGTATATCCTGGGTCTTAGATGTGTGCTGCATTTTGATCAATGGTCTCATCACAAACCTTGATTTTAGTTTTGACAGCAAATTGCTTAACTATTGGGTAGGTATGAAGAGGTGTACATACTGTGAGACAGTGGAGGAAAAGGTCATAAAAATAGTAGCAGCAAGCTGAACACTGTTCCCTGGGCTGTGTACCCTCTCCCATTCAGTTTGTGGAACATCACGTAAAATGTAACTGGGGAGAGAAATTTGTAGTTTTGCAACAGGCATTTTGCAGAAATGCCTGCTCTTAAAATTCCAGTTGCTTTCTTCTGATGACTGGGAACACAGAAAAAAACACCAACACTTATGTTTCCATCTCTGGTATGCTTTGGTAGTAGGGTGAAACAAGTTTAAACCAGCTTTAGGTTTGGTTTTGTGAAATTCAACCTCTTATGATGAGGTTTTGAAAGACCAAAACCAAAATCTAATTAATTTCTCTTGGCACAGTTAACTTCACTAAGATATGTTTGAACAAAGTTGCATATACCAAGATTTTGGATAATCAGCTGCTTTAATATCTTCATCTCTTGTCTCTCTTCAGTATGACAATTCCCTCTGTGGCCTTCCAACTGTAACCTTCGAGTCTGACCTCCTTCTTCATCTTCCCAACAACTCTTATTCCACTCAGACTTCCTGACTATGCTGTTGAAATAATATTAGTCACAAGAGATACTCCAAACCACACTCTTTACCAGGCCAAGCAATACACTGTGTGGCTTTTTCTCTGATATTTTGTCTATATCTTGTCTCTGTGCATGAAGAAGTGGTTACAGATTCTTTCCTAGCTTTTGCTGAGAGCCTATGACCCATAAATGCTTATGTCTACTCTTAAAGTATTGGTGCTGGCTGCCAGTGCCTATAGGACCTCAGCAGCAAGAACAGATCTTTGTGCTTGGGTCCTCTGACAATATTTATCATCAATGATATCAGAGAAGTTCTAATGTAATTTTTTTACAGTATTTTTTTATTTTTATGTAGGAAGGCCAACTCTGCTAATTTTAGACATTTAAGCTCTAAGATATACATATTTTTTTATTAAAAAGCTATCATTAAGAAAAACAAAAGTAACCTAGATACCTTGTTTGTTTGATTGTTTGTTTTGAGGACATCCAGACTCTCATTTCAATAGTTCCTTCGTTTTTATGTGACCAGATACAAACTAATGGTTGAAAGGCTGATAATGTTCATATGAATCACAGAATAATTGGTTTTTTGTGCTCGGAAGGGATCTTTAAGTATCATCTTGTCCAACTCCCCCTGCAGTGAGCAGGAACCTCTGCAACTAGATCAGGTTGCTCAGAGCCCTGTCCAAACTGACCTTGTCTGTTTCCAGGAGTGGATCAGCTACTACCTCTTTGAACAACCTCTTCCAGTCTTTCACTACACTCATCACAACATATTTTTTCCTTACATCTAAGCTAAATAAACAGTCTTTTAGTTTAAAACCATTACCCCTTGGCCCGTTGCAACAGATCCTGCTAAAAAGATTGTCCTCATCTTTGTTATAGGCCCCCTTTAAATAAAGACCACAGTAAGGTCTCCCCAAATATTACTTGGAGATTGTTCAGTGGCCAAAAGCTATGCAGTTCTCATGCAAGCTGAATCTGCAAAATGAACCTAAACTTCTCAAAATAGAACTCTGTTAAGACTGGTCTATTGGTCAGAGGCTCTGCTGTGTGCTAGCTCCCCAAAGCAGAGGAAAGGCTGCTGTGCTGCTGCACCCACAAGAGGTCTGACTGGCACATCTGGGGGTGGCAAGATGGGCACCAACAGGATGAGTGAAATGTACGCAGGAGACTTCACAGACCAGGGGATAGGCCAGCTGGGCTTGCTTTTTGGTGCATTAAACAAGTGAGGCACCACATACTTAGGAGTTTCACAGGATGGTAAACATGTAACTGGCTTTGAAAAAACAAGTATCACTTACTCAGAAATACTGAGATGCTAAATAACAGCCTCATAATGGCCAAAAGTGGTTTGTCCTTTCATTGTGTTGGTAATACTACCTCTATTTAATAAGATATTTTGTGTGTGCTGTTTTTGCTTTTATATTCTGAATCTGTAAGGCTTTATTCAATCAATAAAGACATGTTGATTTTGTACATTTTTAATATTCTTCTAGTTTCCACCAGAATACAGAATGTCACAAATCCCAATTAAGAAAAAAAAACATTTTGCATGCCAATAAATAACGTAGCCTATGTTGTTTTTTGAACAAAATGGAAAAAACCACAAAAATTAAGAAGCTGTCTATTTTAGATTAGGATGAATCACCCTTTGGAAGTGCATGTCTTGTGCAACTAGCTGGAGTGAATTTAACTTATACTAGATGCTGACTTTCTAGATGTCTATATTTAAATTACATGAATCCCATTAATTGTCATCTCTGCATATTTGCCTCTAAACCCACAACTCCTTCAAGCAGGCAGGATTACCTTTTCACCATAAGTGCAATGTCATCAGCTCTGCTGGAGGAAGTGTATTTACTCAACCCCTTTTCTTATTAAAGCTTTTGGCCACATTCAGATAAAGGTGATATCTGAACTGAAACAGACATGAAAGTATCAATAAACAACAGAAGTCTGAAACTAGGAGCTCATTATAAGCATAAAATATTAGTATCAGAAGTTACTATGTTATTTAACCTGTGACTATCACAAATTGCAAGAGGGAAATGGGACAGCTCTGCTTGCTGTTAGATTTCTTTTTAATGTATCACATTTCCTTTCTGTGAAAATGAAACCTTATACATCAATGCCCAGCTGATCATGAATAAAAGAAATTGAAAATCTGAAATATGATCTGAAATGCAGAATAGCATGTAGCAGCTCTTATGTTTATTTCAGATCACAGAACAATGTAATTGAAAGAACACAGCATTTTAGAGTTTAAAAATATGCAATTTTTCTGTCCAATTGATAAATCTCAAGCTATTTGTACGGGAACCCCTGTGTATAAATGAAAACTCCAAGATCATGTTTTTTTTGCCATCTTCTCAAATAAGAATCTACTATATGATAGAATAATACATTTGTCCTTGATGGTAGAAATAATCTTAATTTTGGACATGTAACTGCACAGTTAATTCAGGACATCAGGCTGGCTTAAACCCACTTATTTTAAACAACTGTGTTCCTCCTAGTATCCTCTACTGCCTTTATTGAAGACCCTGTCAAATATCTTCTCAGTAAACAGAAGTGAAGTTTTAAAAAGCCCTTCCTCTTTCCTTACGTATATTTTATGTGACTTTTTGTAAGTAATAAACCTCTCTTTCCCCCTAGCCTCTCAGTGGGATCTGTAGATGTTCAGGGCCCAGGTGTATCTGTGTTTATAGCTACCCTCAATTTATGCCTCTGTGGAATCCAAAATAATAATCTACTACAAGTTACTCCAACTATCCCAGTGATTTTTAGTAACTGGGTTTACACCTTGCTGAAGCAGGCAGCCAAGAGCAAGAAACAACAGCAGTTTAAAACTACACTTTTATCACAAAAATTCCTTGTCTCTTGCTTTCTTGTTATTCTCCTCCTAAACTTTTCATCCTAAATGATGAGGTAGATGTCAAAGATACAGATATCTCCAGGAACATAGTTCTCCTTCCTCAGCCAGCCCCAGTGTTGTTTCTGAGAGCAATGCCACTGGTATTAAGACATGCTTAACATTTCAGATCTAAAATATAGTTTTTCAGTGAATTATGGAAAAAGAGAAGGAAACAGCCGTGAAGAAAGAGTATGACAGACACATCAGATTAATAGAGATTCTCAGGGGGTTTGGTTACCTTTGCTCAAACTCCCAGCATGAGATCCTGGTATTAATCAGCAGAATGACCTAGGTAAAAGGATAATACTAACTTCTCCAGCTGAAAAACTGGTCTTCAGTAGATTTCCCATCTCTTCCCTATCAAAGTGTATTGAACTAAGCTCACTTATTGGACAGCTAGGCAAAAATACTAGAAATGTTCTCTGCCTTCACCTTTAATTTAACTAAACACATCTAGGAGTCTTCTTCATGGTGTTATGGGTCTGAGAAGGTTCCTGCTGGGAGTCTGCCCTACACCATGAGAGTACAAACTTTGAGTTTTATAATAAAGTTCTGGTTTTAGTAGTTTAAAAAAAACAACCAAGCAAAAGTATTAAACACACCTTTTATGTAATTAGATCTGCTGCACTAGGAGGAGGACCATATCTTGCTGAAACAAATGACCTCCAGGACCTCTCTCACCTGTGAGCTCACTGATGAGACCTGTGTGTTATACTGCTTGGAAAAATCCTGGGGAGGAACATTTCATTTCCCTTGTCATCCACTTGAAATTCATCATATACACAGGGAATTAAAATGTGTTCAACACAACTTGCAGAGCACAGTTTTAGCATTGGTTAATGTTATTAAGTGCCCAGTTTAGGGAGATTTATCTTCATAAACTACAGCCTCTTTATCTGTACAGTTGTAATTCCAATATTGCCAATAAAAGACAAATCATAATGATAAAAAAGACAGTTCCTGTCAGGGCTTCTAGATGTATTTTATGCTAAATTGCCTATTTGAATATTCTTATTTCCTAAGAACACACCAAGTCCAAGAGTTTTTGATCTGTCTCTGAATATATATTTTCAAAAGAGCTACACTAGTATTTTTGCCAGCATGGTGATTTTCACTCAGGGGTACATGTTTTGAAATCAGCAGAGGAGTGAGTGTCTGAATCCCATTAACAGCAAGGAAACTATGGCTAATTATTAGTTAGATTTGATTACTGTACACAGGGCACAAACAAAATATAACCCCTTTCCTGAACATTGCAGTATTTTCTCAGAGTTGACAAGAGTGACTCTTAAATGCAGATTCTGGACTCATTCCAGCCAAGCTTAATGAAATCAGCTGCACCATTCACCAGTAAGCTTAAATGGGGGGCTAATGCTCCCTCTATAACTTTAAATTTTACCTGTGTGGCAGGTCTGGGATGTTATGCAAATTAAACCTGAAAGGAATCATAATTGATACTACTAACTAATGAAGTAATGCTAATGTAAGTGCATGTCCCTGTCTGAGCAGCTAGCCAGAAAATGGTGCAGTTGTGAAGCCTCTCTTTGGATGTTCTTCAAAGATGACAAGGTTTCCTGCAGTCCATTCCTAATGTGAAAGGGAGAAAATGCATTTTTTTTTAAAAAAAAAAGTCCATTTACTTTGAAAAATAAATTTTTGAATGCTTCTTATATAGTATTAAAAGATTTAATACTAAAAATTAAATATATATGTTAAATACCATAATTAAAGTAAATATAGTATTAAAGAATATAAAATGGATCTCCTGCTTTGAAGGTCAGTTTTAAGACTTTCAGCTCTTAAAGGGAATTTTACCTTAAGAAATCACTAATCTACTGCTTTTTGTGGCTTTTGTTTTCAGACAAAAGATATTTTTCATTTTGCTGCCAGTTGGAAGGCATTAGCAAGTTTGTTACTGGACTATGAGAGCAAGCAGAAGCAGTGGTTAGCAAAGCTAGGTGCTAAAGGAAGATACTTAAAGGGTGGTTTAAGTACATCAGGGAAGATGAGAGGGTTTAAATCTTTCTTTTTCCCATCAGGTGTCTGCCCAGAGCAATATTAGGGATACTGACAAAATAAGGTGTTTCAGACACATTGCTCTCCTCAGCTTCAAGGTGCTGGTCCTCAGCATTTGTGCAGGTAAAGCACCGTGGACAAGCTGGGGTTGGTGAACCCCCTTTCCTAAACCAAGCTCTTAGAGTTAAAGTGCATGGCATGGACAGTGTTTCTTTGTCCTAGAACCCCCCTGGGAGTCAGGGGCAGGGTGATTTGCCCAGGGTCATGAGGAGGAAGCAGGAGGGTAATCAGAGAATTGCATGGAAATCTCACAGATTTGTGGTGGCTACTGAAGGAGCTTGTCCTTTTTTTTTATCAGCTGTGACTGCCTAGGGTAGGAACTACCATGTTAATCATGTTATCAGTGATGACAAAAGTATTGCAACCTTCCAGACATTTCCTGTTGTTTTTAAACAATGGCAACTCCTTCTTTGACTTGTGCAAAAGAAACTGAGAAGAATGGGTTTTTCCCTCCTCTTTCACTCTGCTTATTCAGAACCATGTAGACACTGAACTGATGTCTATCTGCAGTAGTTTAATATAACTGTTGAGGGCAAGGAGTAAAAAAGAACAAGGACAAAAAAAGTTTTTTCTTCAGTCTCTCATAACAGTGCTGATGGCAAGTTCTGCTTTAATAGCAAAAGGAACACTGCTGCTGCCTGTTGAAGCAGAAAGAACACATTGCTGAAGGAAAAAAAATCAATGTAAATTATTTTAAATGTCCTGCACTATATTACTCTGTCAGACAAAACAAATGAAAACAATGCTTTATGTGCTGGAGAAAGGATGTAGCTAAACACAGAAAGGCATGAATTATTTAAAGGCTAATGGATGACAGAAACAATTTAACACTGATGCATATAACTTATGATCTGAGAATTTGCCTTACAAGCTTATATAGCATAAAGAAGAGAAGCTGTTGGGAGCTAATGTAGAAAGGTGATGTGAAATGATAATGAATGAGAAGGAAAATAAAAGCAAATCAGAAACCAACATGTGCATTGGGATAAAGGCTGTGTCTTTAGCAAGTCACCTTTTTTTGCCACAGCCTTTTGAGCAGAAGGCACTGCTCTGTGCCAAACTGGGGGCCTCTGAGGTCATACTAGCTGAGCAGTAAGTCCCATGGGGCTCTGTGGTCCAAGGATGCCTACTTGATAGAGGGCCTTTCAGCTGCAGTGTAGGGCTGGGTTCTCCTTGTTCTGTGTTGCCTACAGTCCTTCCCATCACCTTTCTGACTATGTGAGTTGCCATGTTCAGGTGGACAAAAGTGTCACCTTTGTAATCAGTTGCAGCTTTGTTCTGTCATGGAGGATGAGGAGAAGAGCTGCTTTGCTCCATAATACACAGAACTGTTATTTCTGTGGAATGAATTCTTAGCAGCCTTAAGCTACCTGAGAACGTTTCTGTGCAGGATGTTGCAGTCAGCACATCCAGCAGGATGAGAAAACTAAAAAGATCTACTGTAATAAAGTACCCAAAGGCTGCTGCAAAATCACTCAGCAGTTTCTGAAGGTGGGGAGCCCTGCCCTGTCAGGAGATATGGGAGCATCCTCAGTGCCTCCAAAACACCTTCAGAGGCTTGTAGGGCAATGGAAATGTGTAGATTTTTTTTTTTTTTTTCATTTCATAGTCTAACAATTTGCAAATGGCTACAGTACAGCTGCTTAAAGAACATGCAGTTAGCTAAGAATTATGGCCTTATTTCATCTTAGTGTGCAAAGAAGAAATTATTTTTTAATAAATGGAAGTTTAAACAGTCATGTGTAAATTAGCATGGGTGTAGCATAACATTTTTAAAGCAATCATTTTGACTAAAACAAACAGCTCAGACAAAAAAAAATAATAAATGGAAAGGAATCCCTGTGTTATAGATATAACTAATGAAAAATAAAATTAAAAATGTTAAAAAGACAAGGAAATGGTCCATGGTTGCTCTGCTCAGCAAGCCTATAACCTGTGCAAGGGCTGTAAGGAAGAATGAAACTTGCCTAGTCCCATGCATTTGCATGATGTGTGTGTTTGATTTTGATGGGTCTACTTGTTAAGTGAAACAGCCTGAGGAAACGAGCTCTAAAAAGTGCACAAAGTCACTGACAATGGATGTTTGCAATGATAAAAGCTACTGTGAGTGCCAGGAGTACTCTACACTATCAAAGAGTTACTAAATATAAGCAGCAGGACAGGGTCTGAATTTTCTAATTAAAAAAAAAAAAAAGTTATTCTGGATACTCTGTTGTCACTGAACATTTTCATATGCAACATTGCCAGTGTTGTCATAGCAAAGCTATACTTTTTTTCCAGGATGGCTTTCCATTAGTGAAATTTTTTCCTTTTTTTTTTTTTTTTTTTTTTTTTTTCTGTACTAATTAATGAATTTAATGACAGAACAGGAATCTATATGTGGCCCTTTTAATGTGAGCTTTTTCCATACTGTTTAGTCTGGCATATTTAGCTCAGTTTTGGGTAATCATATCCATCACTATTGTCCATCCTGTCTCCAAAGGCTTTTTTGGTCTGTTTTCTTGGTAGTGACTTGCTGGAATTTTGATGAGAAGTTTCCCCTTTTTTAGTCTTCCTTATTGTGTGCAGGCAGTTCCTTTATTTATTTATTTACTTATTTTTATCCTGACAAATTATTTTGTGCAATACAAAACTGATTTGTTACTTAGAGTGGAAGGTGCACAGGGTTCATTCTTTTGCTATTTAAGTATGGCCCTCCATAAAAAAAAAAATAAGATGAGAACACATAGTACTGAGGCTTGCATTTTCATTACAATTATTATCATTTCAGCCTGGCTGGCTCAGCTGGTAGAGCATGGGCTTAATCCCAAGGGTGTGGGTTCATGCCCTATGCTGAGCACCAAGAAAGGACTGTCATGGGTTAAACCCCAGCCAACAACTAAGTTACAACAACTAAGTACCACACATTTACTTGCTCACACCTCTGTGTGCAATGCTTGCAGTTGAATATGTCTCCGACTGCAAGTGGTAAATATTAGTGTTTGATGTATGTGAACTCTCTGCTTAGGAACCAAAATGTCATGAGGTAAGAATACTTGAGAGAATGAAAATTTTAAAGTAATTTCCTCCATGTAGATGGAGAATGGTACAAAAGGGAGGGCAATTAAAACTAAGCTTCCACTGCTCTGTGCTCACAGTGTCATGCTTTCTTAACCCACTAGAGAGCTCTTGACAAACTGTATGATCCCCAATGGAAAAGCTGGGGAAGGAAGAAGTGAAAATTGATGTATTTTTATTGAATAAAAAGGAGTATGAATATGAACTAGGTGAGTTAAAGGACAAAGAGTGTGCACATGGCACCTGTGCTTATAGGAAGAGTGGCATCTTAACTATGATGAACTATCAAAACCAAATGAGAAAACAAACAAACAAAACCCACCACCATCAATAACAAAGCTATGTGGAAAACAATAGGGACTTCCATTTTTCATAAACTACTGAAAGAATTGAGGAAGCTGCAGTGCTGACAAAACAATAGGGAATTTTGGGTTTTATTACTGGACTATCAACATTTGATAGGTCAGTGTAGTTAGTATGTTTTTTAACAGATCTGAGCTGATTCTCACTATGCACAGTACTGACTCAGACTGCAGAATTTATTGTTCTCCTTTGAGACTGATAGAGGTAAATGAAAAATAAAATAGCTCTTTGACAGAATAAATGAACACCTGACAATTTATGACTTAACCTTAGATATAATGATATCATTCAGAATTTAAAAGAAAATTAAATTACATGTTCTGTTTTATGTTCTAAATTTTCCAAGGTGAATTAATTAGACCCAATTCATTCCCAGTTCAATCCACAGGCTTTCACTGGCTTACACGAGAGATTAATTAGTTGAAGACAGCTTAAAGCCTTCCAGAGAATTTCCTGTCTCAAGAATGAGTGATTTTCTTGTATTCTCACCCTTAGAGTAGAAAATTCAATTTATGATATACATGGCATATAGGGAGATAGGAGTGGTGAACTGTGAAAGGTCAGTGGGAATTCTGATAGGATGAGATGGGAAGGTTTAATAGACCCCATGGGATTGAGGGTCTAAGTGGTTTGGGGTGGTTAGGGTGAGCAAGTGTGTTTTTTTCTTTTCACAGTCAGTCTACTCTTTAGACATGTGAGAAATCCTGAGTATCTACTCCTCCTGCTTCTCCTATTTGCCCCAAATTTGGGTCCTACCCAGAGCCCACCTTCAGCCTGCAACTGAACATTAGCTAGTTGAGCCCCCTGTTTAGGGTCAGCTAGAGCAGGCTCACCAGAACTGTGTCCAGTCTTGGTTTTGAATATCTCCACCAGCAAAGACAAATTTAGTTATAAAAAGAAATTTCTCAACTGGCTTCATAACTGAGAGAGAATATGTCTGAGTCAAATTCCAGAGGAGATAAGGACTCTGGAGACCTAGTCAAACTTCAACCCTCCCACAGACCTTTCTGACTGGGTTTAATTTTCTTCTATATTTGTTTCCTAGTCATGAAAATACTTTATTTAAAAAAGATTTTATGTTAGTGGGGAAGGTAAGAGAGAAATGGAAAATTTAATTTGTGGTCATCAGAAGCAAATTAGTATTCTTTAAATCAGCCATAAAGCCTTAGCTTCACTGTCACATATAGAATCTTTATCAACTACATTCTTATATTTTCTTATTTCTCAGAGTCATTTATGCATTTGGAAGGAACTTACACTATAATCAAGAGCCTGATAAAAGTCTATGAATAACAATTGAAATCCCAAGATACGAATTGCATCTGTACAAAAATTTCTGTTCAGTGTTCTTGAAAACCTTAAACTCACAGGCCTGAAAGAATAATTATATGTCAGAGAAAATGGGTAACTTGCCTACCTTGATATGTTTTCTTCGAAGTCATTTTAGTGGAATTACAAAATTGACAGCTATGGATAATGAATTCTCCTATATTCACTGAGAAAGCCAGGCTAAGCACAGGCTAAACAAGTTATGCCTGGTGAGATGACACAGCTCAAATGACCACTTAAAATGATAAAATGTGCTTTGGTCTTTAGGAAATAAGATATGTAGGTCCTATATGTAACATCTCAGAAGCAAAATGTAACAAACTGCATTAGAAATCTACTTAAGATGAACCTCAGAAGTTTAATTAAAGATTCTAGGGGACATCTTCCCTTAACTATATGTAAAAACTTTGAGTATCCATCACAGATATTTCAAATTCTCCTTTAAGTAGGAACCAAGAATAATCAGCTATAATAAAGTATCAGATTTTCTCTACCAGCCTTCATAAAGCATCCATTAAAGAAATGTTATTTATTCCTATAGAAAGCCCACTGCCAAACCTTTTTAGCTGGTAAACAAGGTAAAAAACAGTGCTCTGAAACATGTTCCTTTGGCTCAAATAAATATTGAAATGAATTAAGTATGTAAGAGGAATAAAGGTTAAGCATTAAAAGAAAATATTTTTATTTAAGCTATAAACTTCCCAGGGATTTTAGATGCTGTTACTTTAATTTCATTGTGTGGGATTGAAGAACAAATGTTTTTTTGCTTGGCAAAACTGGAAGGTGGATTTATGAATGGTAATGATCTTGTATGGGAGAAGTATGGAAAATACTGCAGACACGAAGTTTTATATGTAATAGGAGATATTAAAAGTGTCATTTGTTTTGTGTGAAGGCTCCAGGTCATTAATTATAAACCAAATATGAACTCTAACAGGCTCTGAACAATATGCTGCCATTGGAAAGGTTTCCATTGCCTGTTAAAAATACCTTGCTGCTACAGCTGTATCAAGACTGAGTACTCAGTACCACTTCACCCATGCACAAATCAATTGAGGTCTTAGTATTTTTTGCAATCATTTTCTTCAAGACTTTTTGGTTTTTGGGAGAGTACCAGACCTGTAATTAAGACAATATAATACTGTAGTTTGTCCCCAAGTATCACTAAAATGGAAATGGTTTGGTTTATTTTTGTTTAAAGCAGTGGCCTTAATCAGAGATCATAGGTATTATGTAATGTATTGCTCAGTGGGCTTTGCCACCATGACTCAGCTGTTGGTATAAACCATTTGATAAGGAGAATGGGATATGTTGCCTATCTGTATGGCTTCTGTGCCCATTGTCCAGGGGCTACTAAAACTGAGGGATGGCTGCCTTGAACATTGCACTGATTTGTTTTGTGCTGGTTTTGACTTCTGAGATGTGTACGATTCTTAATTTCATGATAAATCATCAGACATTTGACTGTAAGAGACATTTATACCTGGCTATTTCTGTGCATCAGCAGTCACATTAATTGGAAAATAATAGCAGGAGATAGTCTGGACACGTTATAAACAAGGCTTCATGAGAGAAGTGTGTGCACTAACACATTTCAGGTCATTACCCACACACTCTGGATTTGCTTTCTGCACAAGAAGTGACTGGCTCTACTTCCTGGACTTCTCTGGAAACTTGGGATACATCAGTGTTTGAGAGTGTGTGGAACACCTCAGGGAGAGGAAAGAAGCAACACCATAGTGCAAATAAAATGCCCTGACATTCTGGAAGAGTTATAAAGATATGTGTGAAGGACATTTGGAAATAAAATAACCTTGGCTACCTTTTTCACACTTATGTAGGTATTTCTAGAAGAATAGTAATGAGTATGGGACAAATTATGAGATAAAATGACAAAGTGTCAATAAACCCCTCAAATTTGGCTCTTAAAAGGTCAGAAACTTTTTAACATTAGAACATTGAAGGACTGGAAATAGTACACCACACACTATAAATCCTCTAGCAGAAGCCTGAGGAAAGCTATAAAAAAATCAGTGTTACAACATACATATGATTGAATTTCAATGAATCATCATTTTATAGTTGCTATAACATGAATTCTCCACCTTCCTCTGAAAATGAAGGTTAAGAGCGATCCACTCTTTTACATTTCCCTGGTGTTAATATAGAAGTCTCAAATCAACATAAAGCAGAAAAATAAAGGAGACATACAAAAATCTGTGTGAGATAATGTGGCAACCATTTTTTCTGTTATACGTATATAAGTAATTGCAAGAAAACAAACAACAAGCAAACTGAAATTATTGCTATCCTGCATTCCATTAATGTACCAATCCAGACTGCTACTTTGGTAGTCATAGCTTTATACAGAATATAATTCATAAGTATATAATATATACTTAAACAACGTATCCACAGTTTTTAGTGCTAGAAATAGTTTTGATTTTATTTTTCAAGTGACTAGCTCAAGCTTTGATTTAATCCTGCAATTGATTGTCTCACAATGGAATTATTTTTCTTAGGGGGTCACTTCTAACACTTTAGAAGTATTTTGGAGCTTAGGGTAATAAGAACTACCTAAGTACATACATCAGGCAAAGTAATAATAAATATCAATGTCAGAAAATCTGCTCTATCTCCTCTTGATAACATGGCCCAGGTAGCAACAGATGATCTTACAGGTATGTGAATGTAAAGCTTGTATATTAATAGACCATGAAAACTTGTCTGTTCTGAAATTGTGTTTGCCCTAAAACTGGTAACACAAGCAGCAAACTAACAATGACAAAGTTTGCTTAAGCTTCCTGTCATGTGTTTGGGTCAGGGCAGCCCACCAGACCTATAGCAAACACTCTCTGTTAACACTCCTCTCTCCCCAGAGGTAAAGGGAATAAGGGAGAGAGACTGAGTGATTAGAAAAGGGAACTAGAACAGCTTTACTGAAAATGAAAATAAGAATAATAAAAATTGATTATATACAAATATATACAAAACCAGTACAGAACCCACCCACTGAAGAAGCCACTGGAAGAGTCCCAGACTGGGCCCTGCAGCAGACATCTGGATCCGTATTCAGGAGTTGGATTCTGGTACCAGATTCAGGAACACCCCAATTGGGATTGAAGGCAGAACAGAGTCCTCCTTAGATGTTCTTAGGAAAGAAACAGAAGAGAACCCAGACCCTCCAGATCCCTCAGCTTTACACAAAATATGACATATATGGGATGGAATCCCTCTTTGGTCAGTTTGGAGTCACCTGTCTCATCCACTCCTCCCTGCAGGTGTGGCCTTTTCACTTTCTGCAATCCCCAAATGGGGTACACAAGGTCCAGCAGTGGCCTTGGTCGGCACACCAATCCTTGGTAGTAACTCTAAACATGGGGTCTTATCAGTGCTGGAAGCAGCCACCTCCTGTGAAAACATGCTTCAAACTTCAGACTGTGCAGTTAGTTAGAACAACAGATGAAAAGTAAAATCACTGAACAGAATTAGCTCTGTTCTCACTCAAACTAAGACACTTATTTGTCAGACTAAACCAATGGATGCAACTGGCAGCCACACTATATATGAGCCCATAATAGTCTTTAGTTTTTATGAAAAAAAAAAATCAACAAAAAAGTGATTTATCAAGGACTGGTGGTCACTTAGGAAAAGATAATACAAGAGGAGCAATATTTTTTTCCCACACATCAACATTTCTTTTACAGTCATCCTGTTACTATTTAGAAGGATGTACAAATGACATGAACAGGAGTTATGCATAAGCTATAGATACACCAAAATTTGCAGAATATATGCTGTATATACACAGTTTTTCCATTCTGCCGTATTTTGAATGGCACACTTTTAATAGTATCAACACACCTCCCTGTTTTTATTGGAGTCTTTGAGGATTATCAGATGTTACAGTTTTATAAAAGTGTCACATGATCTTTCTGTTCTTCCTACTTACTCTAATTTGTAATAAATGAAAGCCACTTCTGTTATGGTTTTTCAAGGAATGCAATGGCCTCCTATGAAACTGTTTTCCCCCACTCTTAGATGACAAATGACAAAATACAATTAATCGTTTTTTCTTATCTCTGTGGATACCTTGTTAAATTTGCGTTCAGCAAGAAGTCAAAGATAACTTGGCCTGACCATATTTTTAAGAATAAAAAAAAATTACAATAGATAAGGAGGTAAATTCTGCATGGTAAGTGTATGCAGTATTCTGTGGGTAAATAATCACAGTAAATACACTAAACTTGGCAATTTTATTCAGGCTTGTTTTTTGTGTAGCTGACAACAGAAATTTGTCTACAGCAACAAAGGAAAAGTTGCCAATAGAATTTGTGTGTGACCATTTATTTTTGGGTTTCACTACCTGTTATTTTATTGCTATGCTTCACAGGAGGCCTTTAGAAAGAAAGCTACATATATTGGACACACATTTTAAAAACAGGCATATTCTGTAAATATTTATATAACTGAATAATAAAGCTGGATATTTTTATGTTTAATTGGCCCCAAGAGTTGTTTTTTTGGTTTTGTTTGGTTATTATTTTTTTTGCAAACACCTCAGAGAAGCTACATTAGGAATAAAGACTAAAATACGTCTGACTGTGGTTTGTAAAGGGTGCACACAGAAAAGTACTCAGCCTCACAATTTCATTCAGTTTAGGATTTTATTTCACCTCAGTGATCACTAGCTGGGCACACTGCTTCATTCAAATTGAGCAGTGCAAAGTAAATTATAACAGTAGTGTGTATCTGTTCTGGTAACCAGATAAGATAGCCTGATCTGTGAGCAGAAGGAAAATTATAAAGAACTTCCATTTTGGTTCATATGAAAAATCTGTCTAGCCAAGCATTCTACCTCTGACAGTCACTTGAGCCTTAGGTCAGAGTATGAAAACTGAGAGTATATAATGTGATAGATCTCCCATCATATAGTTCTAGTAACCAACAACGTCAGGACCTAGTCGTTCATATGTACATCTCATCATGTTAAGACCTGTCAGAAATTCCTTCCAGGAAATCTTCGTGTTCCTGCTACCCACTTCTCTATGAGCCAAACTGTTCCATTTCTCTCCTACTTTCTCTTTTTTTTTTCAGTAGAATAATCTTTCTGGTTGTCCCTTTGGTGACTGTGAATATGCAGCTGCTGACAGCACTGCTCCTGGAGACATATTCTTGTCTATGTTAATTTATGTTAGAGAGGATAGTAATATGCAGACAGGAAGATTCATCCTTGGAGGTGATCACTGTGGATAGCAGATAAGATTCTGTTTCTTCTATAATGCGAAGGTAAATCATGGCCCATGATGTAAGACACAATAAGAATTCATATGTTTTACTTGTTGGAACAACTTATTTAGCTACAAACAAGGATCGAAAGGGTCTGTGTTTATTAGGTATCAGGTTTAACTAATAACCCAAGAATGCTGCAGTTACCCATCAATTCCAAAAGCCTTAGACAGTGTTTTGCACTTTCTTTCCATGGTGGGAAACCAGATGGCATCATTTTTCCAAGTAATTTTTTCAGTGAGGGAGAGGTTGGTCAAAGGAAAGCAAAGTCATCCTACAGCTTTCTCCAATCTGAAGTTACTTTGTCTTTGACAAATAATTGCTGGAGACCATTTCTTCATGATATAGAAAATTATAGCTCCTAGAAAAAATAAATCAGTCCAAGGTATAAGTAAGGAAAGATGTCCCGTTTGAGTCAGAACTTCTTCTTTTCAGTGATTTTACTTTCCAGTTCAGTCTCTTCTAAGTAACTTCACATTCTGAAGTTAAAGCATATTTTTGCAGACGTTGTGGACACTTCCATTTTCCTTGTCAATGGTTATCCTGTTCTTCACACAAGTAAATGGTACTTTTCTGTGTTGTGTAAAACACTGATATGACCAGTCATTTCTTCATGTCCACTAGATGATATTCGATATGGGGTCAATGTAGGCCAGTTATGATTTGAAAAATGGAGACCACTCTTGAAGATACGAACTACTATCTATCTTACATTGTAAGTCTTCATGGGTCTTTGAAAACAAATAACTGATAAAGAATCTATTTAATTATTTCCCTTACTCCTTATTTGTGTTTGTTTTCTTTTCTTTTTCTCTATTTTTGAAGTATTTTCAAACCATTTATTTCCAGTGGTGTTGAAGATTATTTTTGTCAAATATTTGAACATTCCTGATTGATATTTTAGAATCCAGATGAAAATAACATAGATGACTAAATATTGAAGCTCACAGAAATTACAGCATTTTCTTCTCACTAAACTAACTACATTAGGTCATCAAATGCTGTGTTTAAAACAGTAGAGCAGCTTGTATGATATTAGTCCTCTTTTCATTAAGGCAATGGGGTCAAATTCACAAATGACAGATTGACAGTTCTTACTTAAGACCACAGTTTACCACACAGTACTGAGATTGTCACTAGTAAAGCAGAGTACTGAGACTGTTAACACTGAACCAGTGTCTTATGTGATGCTAGTTTATTCTGGTAAATGTAATGTATCTATGTAAAATAATTCTTTTAATTTCATGGAACATAAAAAAATCAGAATTGTTCAAGTGTGTCTATCCTAAACTAATACATAATGAGAACCTAAATAAATGAGTAAATAATTATTGCACTTGACTATACAATGATACAGTGCTTCAGATCTCATTTGGTTGTAACTAAAGTACTAGAAGAACTTTCATGCAGTTAACTGAATCCAAAACCACAATGTTTACTGTACAACATTACATATATGTCCTGGACACATTATGTACCCATCAAATTTTAGTTACTAATGGTAATATTTATTTTCTTTGTGTCTGTTTTTTTTTGGTTGGTTTTAGATTTATATGTTGTTAAAGACTTCATGGACATTATCTCAAGACAAGGGTTCTGATTTGGAAATTAAATTTAATCTATCATCTTCTGGTAGCTGATTCCACATAGTAGAGTGTGGTGCTGGAAATGACATTTTATATATACCAGTAAAATTAAAAGACTATATGGGAATTTCTGTGTAAGTACAGAATTGTGTTGCAGTCTATTGGCAAATCCACCAAGTTATGATTGGCATTCCTGATTCTCTCTTCTGTTCAATTAGCTCATTTGTCCTGAAACTTTCTATTGTTGGACACTATATTCATAGAATCATAGAATCATAGATATTAGGGATATTGCACTCTTCAATTTCACTCTGCCCCTTCTCTTTATTAACTATGCTTTATATTGAAACACAAAGACAATGATTGATATATTTTGTGGGAAAATATTGCAAATTTATATTCTTGATCTTTCTTGGACATGAGCTTGTCAGTGTTATCACAGATTCAGAAATTCACAGATTCACAGATATTAGGGTTTGGAAGGGACCTAGAAGATCATCTAGTCCAACCCCCCTGCCTGAGCAGGATCACCT
>JAOEGS010007136.1:49112-64732 GCA_025447755.1 Corythornis vintsioides
GGGGGACTCCACTAGTCACAGGCCTCCAGCCAGACTCTGCTCCACTGACCACAACTCTCTGAGATCTGTTCTTCAACACCATTAGCACTGAGTGTAGGTGGAGATGGTTGCTGAACTCTCTGCTGTGATCATTGCTCTTGGCAAGTGTTAAAGATATGCCATGTGCTCCTCTGACCACTAAGATCACTGCTACTTAGGATAACTCAGCTAAAGCTGGTCATTTGTGTAAACAACTTTATATAACTAAAATAATCCACTAAGGAAAATTTACAACCTTAGCTAAAATTTTAAATATTGGGTCTTTTCTAAAAGATTGATTGTCAGGCTCTACCAAGCACCTATTAATGTCTGGTTCTCTCTAGGCAGCAGCCTGCAGACCAAGTCAAGCCCAGAGCACTTTCCACCTTTCACTAATATGATCACCTGCACCTCAGACAAGGAGGAAAAAGTACTGGGAGGAACTGTGAGGTTGTCATAGCAGGATGCACATCAGTGCTGCAGGAGACACAGAATGAAATAGAATTAAATTACTTTGTGTCATCTTTTATGCTGAGTGCTCCTGATTTAGTATTATCCACATTGTTCACTGTTCTAGGCCTTGCACTGAGAAAACACTTGAAATACAAAATGCATCATTGACAGCAGCTGGAAGAAGTGGGTAAGTGTGAGGGATGCAAGTGATACCTCCCTGGGCAGTCTTTTCCTATGCCTCACCACTCTTTCATTATATAATTTTTTCCCTAAAGTCTAATCTAAACCTCCCTGGCACAATTTAAGCCCATTTCCTATTGTCCTATTGCTAGTTACTTGGGAGAAGAGACCAACATCCACCTCACTACAACCTTCTTTGTGACAATCGTAGAACTTTATCATTTGCTATCTCCTAAAACAAAATTTAATGACTCTTATACTCTTATTGCAATTTGAAAAAGAAAAATCTAGTAATCAAAACAGAAGTCCAACCAAAACTGGACAGGCTTGTTTGTTTTGTTGCTGTTTTTTGTTTTGTTTTGGTTTGGTTTTTTTCCCTTAATAGGAGTTACTACAAAGGAAATAATACAGTCTGCATGGGAACAGTATCCCTAAACACTTTATTCCCAGAGAGATGACAGAGAAGCAAGCATTTATAATTAATTGGGCAAACCCA
Organism: Corythornis vintsioides; assembly: GCA_025447755.1. Taxonomy (NCBI): domain Eukaryota; kingdom Metazoa; phylum Chordata; class Aves; order Coraciiformes; family Alcedinidae; genus Corythornis; species Corythornis vintsioides. The sequence continues at coordinate 50,260 of JAOEGS010007136.1, forward strand.
TCTGCTTAGTTAAATTGATAAATGGATATAATTAAAAGTAATGTCTTGAGGCCTGCATTTAATGCACTTTTGCAGCTTAAAAACAGTGATCTAGGACAATCTGAGACAAGTTTTTCACTGAACAGACCACTAATTTGTTTGATGAAAGTGTCTAAGCAAAAAGTTTCCAAGAGATTTCATACTTTAGCTTGCTAACTCCTATGAATTAAATGTCTGGGTTGAAAGGGACCTCTAGAGGTCATCTAGTCCAACTCCCCTGCTGAGAGCAGGGACATCTTCAATTAGAGCAGGGTGCTCAGAGCCTTGTCAAGCCCCACCTTGAATGTCTCCAGGGATGGAGCCTCAACCACCTCCCTGTGCAACCTGTTTCAGTCTCCACCTCTCTTGTGGTAAAGAACTTATTTCTAATCTAAGTCCACTCCTTTCTAATTTAAAACCATTGCCCCTTGTCCTTTCACTGCAGGCCTTTGTAAACAGACCCTCTCCAGGTTTTTTATAAGCTCCCTTTGGTTACTGAAGGTGGCTCTAAGGTCTCCCTGGAGCCTTCTAGTCTCCAGGCTGAAGAATCCCAGCTCTCTCAGCCTGTCCCCATAGCAGAGCTGTTTCAGCCTCTGAGCATCTCTGTGGCCTCCTCTGGCCCTGCTCCATCAGCTCCATGTCTCTCCTGTGCTGAGGGCTCCAGAGCTGGATGCAGTACTCCAGGGGAGGTCAGAGCAGAGCAGAGCAGAGCAGAGCAGAGGGGCAGAATCACCTCTCTCGATCTGCTGGCCAGGCTTCTCCTGCTGCAGCCCAGGATGCCATTCAGTCAATAACAGGAATATCTGCCTTCAGATAGTTGTATTAAGCAGAACCCACACACAGAAGAAAAATCAAATTGAGCTTTCTTCAGATTGAGGCTTACTTTAAGTGACACTGAAAGTGGTCATTTTGTCAAGCAATTCAGGAACTAGAGGAGTGCAAGAAAGCAAAGTCATGAGAAAGCAGAGTTAGATCAGAGGTGAAGAAGAAACAAAGATAATAATAAAAAAAAATGAGTGGGAGATTTTGGAAATTCTTTCAAGAGACAGAGAATTGCATTGAAAAGCATTAAAAAATCCTGTAGAAGACCCTGGTATTAGTATGAGACCCATTGAAATGAGCTGTGCACAGTGGACCTCCTACACCCTGGAGGAGAGGTTGGGAGAGAACTGCATCAGGAGATGAGATTCTCTCCCTGTGAGAAAGATGCTTTATTCTCTTTGGCACCCTCAACTGTTTTCATCTCCATAAAAAATTAAACAGTTGAGAAACCCTCTTAAGATTTGACAATAAACTGAAAGTTAAAGGCCAGCTCTACACATTATGATATTGTCTAAATCAGCCCTCAGACTTGAATATTTTTATCAGTGCTTCAGATGTTTTAGATAAAATTAATCTCATTTGTGCCTTTCAGTTTTATGCAAGCTGCATCCTGCTTTGTCGTATATGGCTTCTGGTAAAGCATTACTGGTACCCTGTTCCAATTCAAAAATGCTGAGCTTTTTGAAAGTTCAAGCTTTTTTCCCCAAGGAGTGACATAAATCCTTCATGAGGTGAAATTATGGACTCCTGCAGATTTAAACAGAGGTTAGTGATACTGGTGACCTTTTGAATTTTTAAAGGCTGGACATGAAGGAAGACCTCATGTATTCCTCCTCTGTGCCACTGCAACATGGTATGATGCTCTCAAGGCTGTACATAAGGTTTCTTGCCCTGCTTCTATAATATCTGAAAATACTGACAGCCCTCATCTCCTGCATTTTTTGCTTCTCCTCCTCTTACTCCAAAAAATACCCAATTCCCCCAACCAAAACAACACCTACACCCAACTTACCATTACATCCATAAAGAAAGTATCAGGCATCAGTTCATGAAGGCTTCGTCTAAAATGTGAGAAATGGGGGTGAATGCTACATTAGTGCTCAGTAGCTTTTCATTCTGGAGGTTTTAGGCTTCAAGCTTCAAGTAGTTTTCTGCCAGAGGACCCACATATAGAATGGTTCCAAAGATCTTACTCTAGACAGCAGTGTTTGCTGCTGTTCTTTCTCCTCACTGGAAGCAATAAAATCCCTGAGAGCAAAAATGTTGATTTGAGACAAATTCATATTCTATTCCAGTTCTTCTCATCATGGCTAATATTTGGCTGTAGGCACTATGATTTTGCATAGCTGGGATACCCTCTAGGTGGCTGCCAAATCTTGTCTTTATACAAAGCTTTGTTGCTGGTTTCAAAAAATAATGACACAGTCATTGCTTCAGCCACAGTGAAGTTTTCCTTCAATTGTCTGTGAGCTGGAACATGAACCACTGGGTGTACTCTGCAAGTTCTGGTCACCCACCTACTCTGTGAAATTTTGCCAGCTCGTGACAACTGCTTGCAGGCTCTTCTTTAGACATTCTCTACAAATCCATCAAAAAGATGGATGTTGTAATTTACAGTTTCTTTTGCTTATTTAAGGGGTTGCTCTAATAGAATATAGAAATACTTTCATATTTTCCCTGGAAATCTTATTTCTGTATTGCAAAGAAAATATATTCCCTGTTCACTGGCAGTCTGACTCAACAGTTCCTTTCCCATTGCTGTTCAAATTTGGATGGCAAACTCATGCCTCAATTATTCAGCTGGCTCAGATACTTTGTGTAGTGAGTTTTATGGTTTGAACTCTGTTGACCAAGGAAGCATGGTGAAGTTTGCAAAGTCAAATAATATGTTCAGCTTGTGAAAATATAATTTGGCTTCCACAATTTTTCAAAGTACAGTGATGTATTGTGGTTTTCCCCAGCATTCCATCATACACATTATTTGCAGAAAATGAACTTGATCTGAAGTCAAATTAACTGGCACAATGAAGGAGGTTGTTACTTACAGGACACCTATGTAATTTGCAGCAGAAGCTGTTGAGGATGAGGAAGGCAATTATAAGAAAAGAAGGATCAATTTCACATTGGTCTTCTATGGAAAATTATCTCCCTTCACAGGAATGTTCAGAACACAAATAAATCAATGTGTATGTTCCCTCAGTGATGGCTAAGGAAGAGAAGTCCATGCCTAAAAAACCCCAAGTCTTCTGAGCAGGGTTTGGCCAGCATGTAACAAAGTGCAACAAACTTGGAGCAAGGAGAAAAATATGGAAGAGCTGCCTCTTAAAAATGCCTGAATTCCCTGCATTCAGTGTGTCAAAGGGTGTACTGAGAAACATGGCAGGCAATTAAATTAGACCACACATATATGCATAGAAATTACAATTAATTGTATACATAGAAATTACAATTCTGCAGTTCCAGGATTTCTTAATGTCAAATTTGCAAATGTAAGGGTCTTTTTCCAACAACATCTGTGATGCATGTATCTGATTTATAGTTTGAGATTGAAAAAATAATGTAATCCTTGCAGTTCAAATATTACTGGGGTTTTTTTTGTGTTTTTGGTTTGGTTTGGTTTTCTTTTGTGAAATTGAATTAACTGAACTGAGAGTGTTACATGTCATGTGTTATGGAACACTGAACACTAAAATGGAAAATAGTAAGAAATTATAATTTTGGGAGAACTTGCAATCATTACATGCATGAGGTACACAAATTTACAGGAAAGTTTGAGTTAAAGCAACCATTAGAATAAATTGTAAGTAAACATTTAAGCAAATGAAATATTCTGAAGTACTTTCAAATGCAGGACCAGTGGGAGTGCTAGTGATGCCACTGTTTCAGACCTGGATGGAAATTTGTGTATGAACTGTGGAACAACATTTCAGCTGGATCTCTGAGAGGGGGCACAGGACACTTTATAAGTCTGGCTCATTTAACATGGTGCTTTATAAAACGACAATAGGATCCTCAGTTAATGTCAATATTTCATCACACCTATAGATTAATATTTGTATATTTTTTAATGAGGCAATTAATTATTAAAAAATTAGAAAATCAGATGGAATTACAAAACAGCAACAGATTACTTAATTAACTTTTGCCTACTGGGATAAATAGAACATACCACAGAATATATCAAAGCAGACACAGATGAAACACTACACATATTGGTTCTTATCAGACATAAGTGTGTGCCTATCAGTATTATTAAATAAACCCAGCAACTCATCATGTTGTAATCCATAGCATATAACATCATGGCAAAAATCAAAAGAACACCATGAAACTCCCCATAGACCAGTGAAATCTGCCACCATTTTATGAGAGATGGACAAAGAGTGAAAAAAAAAAAAATTGCTATTATTTTATGAAGGAGTATGAAATTTAAGTTAGTTTGCAAATACTAACAAACATCCTTCAGCTGTGCAAGAGGGCCTTAAAATAAAAAGTAAACAAAATATTGGATTTTAAAATTATTGTCACATTTGTCTAATCTTGTTACAAACATTCTGTCAGCTCCATTGCATGCCATGTATTACATACATGGGTAAAAATGTGTAAAACGTGAGTGAATCAGCCAAAATGCAGACTTGTAAACCCATAGTAATATAAATCTTCACTTATATGAAATACCCCTTGAAATTATTGCAGTACCATGTAGATTTCTGTATATTTGTTAGTAAAATTTGCCAAGATGTGCTCTCAAAAGATTTTTTTTTTGAAACAGGATTCCAGCATGCTTCAAATGGAAGCTCTACAATTGCTTCATTTTGCCAATGAACCCTAGCTGATGACTTCCAAGATCCCTAGAAAAACTAGTGATAAGTATTGCACACCAAATACATGTCTAAATGATGTGCAGTGTTACCTTTTTATTTAATAAAAATGAATGTCACCAGATATATATGTGCATACATTTGGTTATTGCTATCAGAATTAAAAGCCTGCAATTTAATCCTAGCCTATTAGAAACAGGGCTCAGCAGACCCACAAATTGCAATGAATATTTTCAGGATTTTCACCAGGCTTCAAGACAATGTGTTGGTTAGTCCTTCAGATTAATACCAGTTAGGTTTTGAACAGTTTCAAACTCACGCTAGATGATTTCAAACAGATGAAGTGTGTTATATAAAAGAATACAGAAAATACAGCATTGTATTACTTGTTGAACAAAATAAAAAAGTCATGTTTGTTTTTTTCTTAAAACAATATTAAGTAATCAAATTTAGACCATACAAGCATCAACAAGAAATGTAAATAACTGTATTATTAAGGTGGTATCTACAATTTTTTTTTTTAACTGCTTGAGATCCAAAATTGAAAATATTGTATACCTCACTTTAAAATGATTCAAGTGCCTTGTACAGTGTGTAAAAAATTTGCTAGTCAATGACTACAATGAAATGTACATACAATACCTGAATTTAACATTTTAATAGCTCAGCCCAGATCATCAGAGTATTTAGGTTCCCACTCCTAGTGGAAAATCTGAGTCTCGGTGTTTATCAACCCCTTCCATGAAAGGAGCAACTATTTTAATGGTGTGAATTTATAGTCTTTCCCTATACAGGGAGGGAAAGGGTCAATATTAAAGAAAGAGTGGTTCAAATAGGCAGAAATGTTATGGCACTGCAACTACATGAACCACTTTCCCTATGCAACATAAAAATATTCTAATATTAAGGATTATTTTACAACTCAGTGGAAATATGCAGTAATGCAATCCATTTCCTTTGTCTGAATGACAAAAATGCAGTCTTAACAGTCACAAGAGCCTGCCTTGTGTTAGCTATAAACAAAAAAATATATTTATATATATATTTATGCAACTACTATGTGCATTAAACAAAATCACTGTATGAATCAGCAGGGTTCAGTAACACTTGTATCTGAATCTCTGGAAGGGGTGCATTGAAGTCTATGGTGCTTCTCCATAAGGACTCACAATGAAATGGCAAAGCATAGAAACTCATTCCTTTAAAATCTTATTTTTCATATCACATTGCCTGACAAATGGTCCAGAAGATCTCTGGCAGCTAAAAGGATCTGTTGCCTTCACTTCAGACTACTGCTCAGAAATGAAAGATATCCATTGAAAAAACCTATCGGATTGATGATTAATTTTTAGTGAACATGAAAACTGAAACCCAATTTCATTTTAAATTCCCCTTTAAAAAAAAAATTTCAACACTTAAAATTCTCTGTTGCCCTCCTTTCTTACCAATGAGTTGTTTAGAAGGATACTAATCAGCAATGTACAAGAAACATTGTACTACTGGGAAGCATACACATTGTGACTTGCTCAGTTAGGTGGGTAGGTTAATTCAGAATTGAAAAGTGAGTGTATTTCACTGTTTTTTCTTCTTTACCTGCATTGAGATACTGTTTTCGACCACCTGTGAATGCTGATCAGTGCTCTTTGCACTGAAAGGGTACAGATTTGTCACTCAGTCTTTAAGATACCAGAGAAGAACACTTGAAGCAAAGGGTAATTCCCCTGTGCACCAAAGCTTTATTGTATTTTTCATTGCTGTGCATCCCCTACCTAAAGCCAATGACATGGCACTTGTGCCATAGATCTGATGCTGTAGGTGTCCACTGACAAGTGTTCTGCATGAACCATTGTGTCCCAGTCCACTAACAAAAACTACTGTGCAGTGATAATCTGGTATCTTAGATAGATTTTCTTCTTGGACAAAGCTTATCCAAAATCTTCTTTCTATCAGGCTACAGCAGCTTAGGGCTCCTTTTCCTTAAAGAGAGGCAATGTAAATGTCTTACACCTGTATGCCAGTACTGGTGTTCTGTCCTAGAAATTTTAGCACTGCTCTGAGACAATGAACCCTTCTTTTTCTCCAACTGGTTCCACTTCAGCATAGGCTGGATGTCCAGATCCTCTTCTGAATTTCATTGCTGGCCATCTGCTCGGACGTCGCTGTAACAGCAACAAGAAAATTAACTTTAAGAATATCAATGGTACAACAATAAGTTATTAATAAAAAAACTTCAACAATGCCTTTTAATTTTGCTCTGTCTCTCATGTTCAACATCACTCTGTGTAGTTGTAACAGGGATGGAGAAGTAGCAGCAGCAAAAAGTCAGAGGAATTAAATCCCTCCTTCTAAATTTGTGGGTGATGGTTGTTCTCAAACACCTAAATAATTATCACTAGTCCTAGTACTTAGGAGGTGAAATAACTCCTGTCTAAAACTGTTCATCAGTGGATCTGTGAATTTTGTCCTTGTGATCCACCAGCCCCTAAACTATATGTTTACTCTTCCTTGCTACTTCTGCACAGGAATTTGGTAACATACTCCATAGGAGGATGTGTAGCAGACAGTACAGAAACTGCACTTGTATATAGAACAAAAATTCTGGTATACTTCTGCAGACTGCTAAAATAATGAGTTTCTATTTCAAGGGACATCATCTTTACTAGAGTTGTTTCCTTTGATGGTTCAAATTGAAGCAACCTTTTCATTTAAAATCTAATGACTTTTGGATACAGTGCTCTTAAGAATTCCTAACCAATTCCTTAGAATCTTTGGTGCCTGCTTTAAAACAGCTAATAAACAGAGAAAAGAAAAAGATCCTCACTAAGGCAGATGAAACAATTCCTGTATGATTGTAATGCCCCTGGGAAGGAAAAGTGATGTAAAAATCCTACATTTTCCAAACTAATTAATGACTGGAAAGGATCAGACTTTGGATCACTAAGCTGAGCTTCTGTCAAAATGAATAGTTTTCGGAACAGTAGGGCAACACTTTTCTTAAAGTCTTTTAGCAGAAAAAAACTCTCCTGAAATGATTATTCCCTGTTGAAAATTTATCTGCCAAATATGCTGAGACACATTTTTTTCTTTACTGCCAACAGTTACAATCTGCTTGGAAGGAGGGCTGGAAGATACAGCAACCTATACAGAAGCACTGCAGGAAAATGAGAGGAGAAAGAATGAAGGTAAGTTACAACCTGTGTTTTCACTGATGGTTCAAAATCCAAACTTTATTTATGATCTTTCTTCTGAAAATAAAGGTTACATTTGATTTGCTGTCCCCATAATACCCTATTTTGATTGCCTTCCAATCACTAAGGATATTTCATGCTGCAGAGGGGTGTCACAGAGGACCACAGAACAGCCACAGCCATAATATTATGCTGAGACCCATGGTCCTGCTGGGCAGCAGCCACCAAAGAAATCAAAGGGGACCACAGAATATTGTTACCAACAAACCATGCAGCTGTCTGTGGGTGCAGCAGAAAGTCTTCCTCAGTGATGACTGTTAAGAATATACAATATAAAAGCAATTGGTTCCTTTTTCTCCAATTGCAGGATCAGGTTACTTTTGAGGCATTTAGAGTTCAATTCTGTCTGGCAGGTAATTTAACATCCCAGGCCTTTCAATGCAGCACCTCCCTACCAAATAGGAATGCAGAACACTGTCCTCTTGAATGGATGTTTTTTCCTAGTATGAAAACAGTCTATTCAAACTTTGGAGATATTTTTCTACTTAAGCTTGATTCAGCATGGCTTCAAAATTAAGGAGAGTTTGATTATTGCTAAATGAAAAGTCTAATATTCTGTTTGCAGACTAAAGCAAATCAAGAATAATTAAATTAAATATAAAGGACTTATTCCAGGTTTATCTTGGTATAAATGAGAAAAGAATTTCACCAAGAGGTTTCTAATGAAAAGAGAAATTTAAAAACCATTGGAAATGTAGTGGGAAAAAATAATTAGAAATGGTCTCCAATGGCAGCATGTAAGGGTAATGCTGCTAAGTTGCTCCCTAATTTCATTTTAAGATATACCCATGATTGGTTACTACTACTTTGCTAGGTTGCTGTTAGAAACTAACTCTAGCATTTTGGGCTACTCTTTTCAATTGTCCTTGACAGATGATGAAATACAGAACAGAAGTGTATCAGTTCTAATGACACAATAAACATCAGCTGCTGTCAGAAATAAGCCAATAGATTTGAAGGTCATCTCCAAATATTACAGTTTTATTACAGATTTCTATTTGTTTCTGTGCATGTAGGTAATGCAAGTGGTTGCCAGTCTTCAAATAGAGTGCTGACAAGCTAAAAAGTCACTGTCTTGTGTATTGCCCCTCAGAATGGTGTAGAGATATCATGGTTTTAATTGATAAAACCAAAAATAACAATATCAGGAGATACAAGCTTCTTGAGGTACTGAGGCAGCTCAGGAAATGTATAATGCATTCTTCTCTTTAATCCTCTGTGAAGCAAGTAATAGAAGACACAAAAAACCTACTCCCCTCCAACCCCAAAGAACAGTAAGAAAGAAAGCAAGCTGAGTATTGTAACTAATTCCTTAATTTTCTCATCCAATTTAACAGGAAAAAACATGCTTCTTTTTCTGGAATTAAAACTTTTGGAGGAAATCCTCTGAGCTGTGGCTGCAGTTTTAAATCCTGCTTCCTTTCAGTGTACTACAAAGCAGGAAAGCCAGACAAGGATTTTTCTCATAGGACTGAAGCTTCCCTGGGTTCATTATTTTAAGCAAATAAGAATGAGGGAAAAACTCTTGTGACCTTACATGACCAGGATTAGGAAGATTCATGTCAGGACTCAGAAGAACAATTTATGATATACATTAAAAAAAGTTAGTTCCTATTGAAGATCAATAGAATGAAATGAAATGACAGAAACTCAGTCAGATAATCCACGGAAAGTGAGATCTACCTTTTTTGTTTCTAACACTATGCCCATCTACTCCATGCTTGGTGGCTGTCAGGGTATTTGACTTCACACTAAGGCTAGAATAAGTGTCTTTACTAAAATCTTGCAGTAGAGGCAGAATGGATGTTATTTGTCTTAGTTCTCAGAACTAAAAAAAAAAAGGAGGGGATTCCAGCTATGAATACCAAAGGATGGAGAACAGAGCATCTCACTGTTGCATGGAAAAGGCTCAAAGTGTCTTCTTGTGGTTGACTGGTTCTTCTTTTGACATCTTTTAATATGAGGGTATTTTGACCCTTATATGGCTTCTTTTATCCATCACAATGGTATGATTTTATTAAGATGTAACAAAAAACCCAAAGTTTTTATACATATCTGAGTTCAGTTAACTGAATAGTATCTAAACGAAATACAGTTCATATGAGTTGAACACAGTTCCCAGTGCTACAGTCTAATTTTTATTAATTTTTTTTTTTGTTGTGTGTAGGGGGATGTGTTACTCGTTGGGTTTTTTGGGTTTTTTTTTGGTTTATACCATCTGTTGCTTTAGTTGCTGCTGCACAGTAACTTTTTAAGCATAATAGAAAAAAAGTGGCTCAACTTGTGAACTACAGGTAAGTTTCAGATAGATCAGTGCTTTCTGTATGTGTCTGACTGCACTGGTGGAATTTTACACAGAAATTTCTAGTCAACATGGCACTGACAAGGGAGGAAAGAGAAAAGGACTCATCAGGGCCTCGATTTACTGTCTAGAGATCATCTGAAGTGAACCCATTTATTTCCTACTGTCATCAAGGCTCCTACCTATTATGACCCACTAGCTCCCCAGTGATGCAAGTCTAAATAAGAATGGAACCATGAGGTACAATTTAGTAAAATGGTAAATTTCAGTAAGAATTATGTACAGACTGGAAATCAATCAGTGTCTCAATATTATCTTGAAAAAAAAAAGGAAACTATCAATTCAGTCTTCTCGTAAAGAAGCTGGTACAAAATGAATGCAAGACTTCTTAATGGATTAAAAAAAAAAATATAAAGAATAAATCTTACATTTCCATTGATGTTCTTTGTGCAATTCAAAGTCATAAGGTCATTTAAATTTATTTTAAAAAGTTGGATTCTTTAACCACACTTTTCCAGCAAGGCCTGTTTAACTCTCTTAACTGGAAATATGTAAATATGGAGCTATCAAACTCTGAATCAATTGTCAAAACCCAAGAAAAATGATAATGACCTACTCAAATAGATTAAGGGTAAAAAAGTGCTATTACTAAATGACCATATGTTAACTTGATACTATCAAGACCCATTAGTCCAAGTACACTTGTCCACTGATTGTCTCTTGCTTTCTCAAGACAAGGAAAGATCATTCTCTTACCAATTTCCTTTTGTAACATATATATTTGTGCTCAAAGCTGTTGTTTAGGCAGTTACAATTTTTGCATCAGTCTTTAATCCCTTCTAGAAACACCCAATTGATTTGGCAAGTCACAGTCAGAAATGGATGAAGCTTCAAATATCTGCAACTGTTCTTCTGATATATATTTCCAAGAAGAAGAAAAGATCAATTGCCTGACACCATGTTAATCGAATATTTTGAGAAACTCTTCTGAAATAAAGATTGCTTCAGACTTAAGAGCCAGTAGGATCATTTACCAGCTTAGTTTATTTTTCTTTTTGATAGAAGTGCTTGTTTAAAGTATCTCTGTGATTTAAGCCTCTTCTGGTTTTAACAGTGTTTCTGTCGTCTTAGGTTCATCTAAGTAGCTGTCTGCTGACGGATGAGAAACAGAAAACCTCCTTCCTCCCCACCTTTGACTTTTATTGTCAGCGTTGATTATTTATTTTAGTTCTTCTCCCTTGTGGCTAATTTCAGTTTCCCTTAAGATGTTGGTTCCTGCTGAGCTGGATAAGCTTTGGAAGAAATAACTTTACTATCAGTACAAGGCAACGACATTGAGATCAATGACAACACCCCAAATACCAGGACTTTGGAAGAAGAGAGAAATTATATTTATTCTCTTTCTCTTAACCATCACTTTAATGAAATACAATTCAGTCTGAACTTCTGGACAAAAAAGGATGACCATGTCAAGCCTTTTTCAAAATATAAGCATAAATGTATATAGATAATAAAAACAATGGATTTCCCAGAAGAAATCAGCATAGCTGTGTGAACTTCATCACCTAAGCCAGCTGAGGATCTGCTTGCTTTGTTGTTGTTTTTTTTTAAAAAACTATTTTTTTTTTAACTCTGTCTCCTATTTACTTCTCATTTGTTTGAAGACATATACTGCATTTGTGATATTAATGTAGAAATTTAGAAATGGTGGATGGAGACCAGAGCTGGTTGTTAAATGATGCCTCTTATTTGTGAAGTGCTGCTATGAGAAGAAATGTATAACAGTGAGCCAGAAAAGCCCATTAATTCCTTCAGCTCTGAAACACTAAGAACTGTCTCCAGTTTTTAATACTATTTCCTCCCTCTAAGAAGATGGGGAATGAGCAGAAGGTAAAAATTGAAGAAAATCTACTGCTAGATCTCTGCATGTGAGTTTCCAGATACTGAAACACAATCCCTTATTGCAGCTCCAATGTTTGAAAAATACCCAACAATCAGTGATTTCTCAGAACACCCCAACTACAGCACAGGATTCTGGAACCATCCTCAGCTCACACTAATGGCCTGAATGCTGCCATCTTACTGTCAGACTGACACAACTAGCAACAGGAATGCAGATCCTCCCATGTTGTTTGGTCTTTATGCTAAAAACTGTCCCCGGGCTTATTTAATTTACCAGTAAAGATGTAATTCAAGTTAAATCAGGATAAGTGGAGGTGCACATATCCCCCCCCCAAGGCTCTGATCAGGCACTTTTGTTTTATTTGCTGAAGATCTGCAGCTGCTCAGTCCTTCCTCTCTGTCTCTCCAAGGACATTCCCTGGTTCCATATCACCAGTCTAACTCTGTGTGGCCATTTGAAAACCACACTAAACCATCAGATTAGTGAAATTATCCAGTTTAACCAACCAAAATGAAGTAAACCAAATAACTAAAAAAGTCATAGTTATGTGCATGTGAGTGTGCAAGTGTACATGCATGTTTTTAAGCAGCTGGATCAGCACAATAAAGCTCTGGAAAAATTCCAAGGAGGGTGGGAACATGAAGTCAAATGCTGTAACCTTTAAAATAGGTTCTTAACTCAAAAGAATTATCACTTGTAACCAAAAAGATCCACACTGCTCTTTAGTATGTGACATATTAACTACTAAGACACATACCCTCTGTTACATAGGCTCTAAATTCACTTGTATCCTTACAGCTTCAGTCTACATGTGTTGTTAAGTTAGATTTTGTCTTGTACCTATAAGCTGAGTACAAGGGAAAGGCTCTTTGCTTGAGGTTAAGATGGTCCCAATTTGCAATGTTAGTTTAAACTCCTTAAAATCTTCTACCCACAGAGAATTGCCACAGAATAATTTTATTCTGCTGTTGTTGAGCCTTACATAAGCACGTTTTGCAATGGTATCAGTGTCCAGCTGGGAAAATACAGCACTGTGTCATCAAACTCAAATCCCAAATGCAGGTATATTACATATATATATCCATTACTTTTTAATTGTGGCAGTGTGTAACTATATGTGCTATAGTTTTACAGTGTGAGCTAATGTTTGTTGAAAAAGATAGGAGGAACTATATTTGTTATATATGTTACTTTTCAAAAATCTGTGGAAGTAAGTTCAAGGTATACTCAACAGACACAAGATTCTTCAAGTTTAGAGCAGGTATGTAACTTGATTTAAAAGAGAAAATATTTGCAACAAAATCAAATTCAAAGGAGAGAATGTACCACAGGAATAGCCATAAATTAATATACAACATCTTTTCTGTTGCTCTGCAAACTTATCTTTAGTCAACGTGACTCTGAGCTTTTAAAGAGAGCCTGCTTTCACTGGAACTCCCTTAACTTAAAAAGTTGATAATTCATTCTGTCTTTATATCACCAGAGAAGTGTCCAACTTAAACAGTGAAGCACATGTTGAATAGTGTGGAGGATGGAAGAAACAGGAAAACTTGGCATTTTTATTTGAATTTTCTACACACTTAAAAAAAAATCATTTTTTTTTTTTTAAAAAAACCTTGACTTTTTTGGATGGCATTCTCTTATCATGATAGATTATCATGGGCAAATTTTATAGCATTGGCACTCAAGAGTTCTCAAGCTGTTTGTTCAAAATAGCTATTTTTGTTCCAGGAGGGGTTGTACATATGCACTGTGCTCAACAGCTATGAAGAAAACCACTAGAAGAAACATTTTCTTCAGACTGCAGGGGTAAAAAAAAAAAAAAAAAGAATAGTGTTACTCTATTCTAAGACAATAGTTGGTTTTGGAATAAATGGTATTATTCTTGGGTTTTGTGTATTGCTTATTTAAACCAACTAGTGAACTCAGCATATCATTTAATGGTGCTCAGAGGTGTCACAAGGGATTGCATTTATCAATACAAAGTTAAACAGTGCAGTCAAAGTGTGTCTGTATTCATCCTTATCTGGAGGAGCTCACTGAGAAAAGAACTACATGACAAACATGCGGAGCATCATGAGTGGGATTCGAGCTGAGGTGGTAAATGAATATTGGGTAATATATACAGAGAACACAAGGGAGAAGGGAACTTAAAAGCCTCAGATATGGGATCATATATCTCCAGAGAGGGAGACTCCACAACCCCCCCTGGGCAGCCCCTTCCAGGGTGTCACCCTCACAGTGAAAAAATTCCTCCTCATGTTTACATGAAACTTCCTATTCCTCAGCTTCCACCCATTGCCCCTTGTCCTGTCATCAGGCATCACCGAGAAGAGCCTGGCTCCATCCTCCTGGCACT
>JAOEGS010007139.1:9706-12206 GCA_025447755.1 Corythornis vintsioides
TTATTATTTTTCTTTAAGACGTGCATCCAACTACTGGGAGAAGAGGCCCTAAAAGAGCTCAGCTCATTGTCCTGTCGCTGGTGCCGAGTTCAGAGCACATAAAAAAATTACAGATTTCCCAGGTAGCCAGTTATCTCAGAAAAAAAATCCCAACAGAAACTTGAGTATTAATTAATTTATTTATTGATTGATTTCCCTAAGCATGTGGTATATTGTAGATAAAGTGCCAGAGGGGGCAGAGGGATTGGCAGGCCCTGAGCACCCCTCTCCTGTTCAGAGCCACCCCTGGGTGCCAGGGATGGAGGGGATGTGGTGTCAAGAGCCCCACTGAGCTTTCAAACATCACCTGCCCCAGGGAAAGAAAATGGCAATTCAGTTTTTTTTTTGCCCTAGAAACAGCACTTTGAGGATGTGCTTCCCTCTCTCTCCTTTCTCTGCCTTGACTCACCCAAGGCAGAGCATCTCCCTCTGAATCCCAACCCTTACCCACGGCACAACCCCCAGCAAAGGGGATACCTGGCTGGGGGGATGTGCCCACCTATGGCACCAAAGGTGCTGAGTGAGGTTCCCACCACCCTTCCCACACCCTCCAGTGTAACACTTGGTTATTTGCCTGAAGCCCAGAGCATTGCACGGCTGTGGGTAGGAGGGGATAATAAAATTGCCTGCTTTTGTGAGAAAGGAAAAGAGGGGGAAGGGATTTAAGCAAAGCTGTCAAAAACTATACTACAGGAGGTGCTCTGATACAAACCATCCCGGGCTTCTGCTGCAGCCTTATCAGGTGAAAAGCAAAGATACTGCCAGAGCCTGTAATTTTGTTAGGATGCCTTTGATGAATTGGATTAGGTTATGGAAAAATCTTTCAAACTCCCGAGTTCTGGTACGTGAGCTTCCAGGAAGTAAATAATTACCCTCAGACAGCAGATAATTAAAAAACAAAAAACCAAACAAACCCAGCAAACCCAAACCATTAAAACCCAACCTGTGAAACGGGGAGAAATGAGTTTAATAAAACCCCTGTTCAACAGAGAGATATTCTGGGGGGGGGGTGGGGGGAGCTGGAGCAGCCCCTCTGCAGCAGTGTTGGGTTACTCCAGGGTCGTGGGGTGCGGGGGGAGAGCTCTGCTGGGCTGGAGGAGGTGGAAATACCATCCTGGGAGGATGGAAATTGTCACCGGGGATGCCAGGGGGTGATTGACACTTGGGGGGGCTTAGGGAAGGGGACGCGGGAGCTCAACCTGCGCTTGGCAGCTCGGCCGCGGCTCGCGCTCCGGGAAAATGAAACCCATTCACTCGGGTCAAGCTGCCAGGGACAAGCTCCTCTTGTTTGTTTATCTTAACAGCAAATCTGGCCAAAAAAATGTTTGTGGTCGAGCCCCTTCTATAATATACCGCGTTATGGCAGCGTTATGAAGACCCTGGTAAAATAAAGATGTGACTGAGCTTTCTGGGGGGAAAAATAATAATAATTTAAAAAAATTAAATCCGAAAGCTGGGGAATTTTACAGGCTGAGGGGTGCCCTGGGTTTTACCAGATGCAGGGATGTGACTTTTCTGTTAACTGCTTTGGTTCGTTAACGTTTTCAAGCCGAAGAAAACTCACGAGCTCCTTGGTGTAGCAGAACATGGCTGGCTCGGTTCTAGGTTTCACCTTGTTATCGAGCAAACCCCCCTCATTTCTCCCGAGATGGAAAGGATCCAGGCTGAGGTAGAGGTAGAGAGGGAAGGTGTTTGTTCTGCAGGATTTGGAGGGTATGATGTGTTGAGGATGGAGGTAGATTAGTGCTTAGAAAACAAAACAAAATATAACAAAACAAAACACTCCTAGGGAAAAAAAAACAAAAAAAAAAGAGAAACACTGCTAGAAAAATAAAAAACCTAAAAATCAGAGATACTTTCAGCCAAAGTTTCCCAGCCAGCAAATGCTAGAGAGCCCATCATCGCACGGCGGCGGTGCCAGGAGCGCGGCAGCATCTGCACGCGGCGGCCGGGCCGGCGGGGTGTTTTCCCAAGAAGTCACTAGGAAATGAGTTTAACATGTGTGGAAAGGAAGGGGCTTTACATTCGTGTTGTTGTAAGACATGTAGCATGGGCCCAGCTAGCGGAAGGAGTCGGCTCCAGCTTGTCTCTCGCGACAGACGAAACACGGTTGCACATCTGGTGGGAAAGAGCAGCTCGTTTGCCCAGACAGCTCGCTCCGTGCGGCCGCTGAAAGGAGCCGTTTTGACAGAAACAAAGCCATGGGGGGCTTGTGGGGGGAGTGATTAGGGGGGTTCTGCTCGCTCGGAACTCCGCTGGTCTGAACGGGGAAAGAAAGAGTTGGGAAAGGGGAAGAAAAGAACCCTGGCCTAATCCTCCGGCGGTGTTTAGAGGAGGCTTTGGGAGAGCGCGAGGACGAACGAGGGTTTCCACCTAAAAAGTCTCTGCTGCACTTTGTGGAAGTTTGTAAATGGGAAAAGAAAAGGTGGTGAACATGAAGAAGCGCTGTAAAAATGAAGGA
>JAOEGS010007139.1:17206-20885 GCA_025447755.1 Corythornis vintsioides
AGTAGCCAGAGCCTGGCACAGGCTGCCCAGGCAGGGGGTTGAGTTCCCAGCCCTGGGTGTGTTTAAGGATCGTTTGGATGTGGTTTTGAGGGACATGGTTTAGGGGTGCACTTTGTAGAGTAGGGCTGATGGTTGGACTGGATGATCCCAAGGGTCTTTCCCTACCTGAATGGTTCTGTTCCTTGACATGGTGCTCTCTGCTCCACAGCTCGGATGGACCCGACCTTGCTGAGTTGCTGCAAAACTCTGTTTAGCTCACGGGAGGAGGTCAGGATTGAACCCAAACCTTAAAAAAAAAAAAAAAAAAAAGCTAAACCAAAACAAAAGCACAAGCCTGAAAAAATAAATACATAGAATTTTAGAACTGGCTAAAATTTGGCATGTAGCAAAGAAGGGAAAATGAAGCGGGAGCTGAGGAAATTCCATGTTGCTGCTTCTTCAACAAGGAGCTCCAAGCTCATGGCTTGGTGTTGAACTAAGTGAAATTAAATATTCTTTAGCTTAATTACAAGGCATTTAAATAAGGGGCTGAATGGAAAGTGTTAAGGAACCAGGAAGAAAATGATTCAATTGAGAAGTTGTTACGCCTTTTCCAGCCTTTTGTCTTGTTTCTAACCCTTGCTGGTTACTCCTGGCAACTAATTGGTTCTCATCCATAGCATCCAAGTCTTGTGGAGGCCAGGCCATCTGAAAGAAATTATCCAATCTTTAACATCCAGAAGTTTACAGTTATATAATGATGGAGAAAACCACAAACCCCGTGGGATGGCAAATTTTAGAGATACTTTTAAAATGAAATTATCCAGCCAAACCTACAAGACAACTCTCTTGTACTTAAGACAATAGCTGCAATCTGGAATTAATTTTTTTTTTTTTGGTGATAGGGCAAATCCAATTTGCTTCTTTAACTGTTGATTAAGGAATCAGTTCTACAAGGCTGTCCCCTCTAAGTATTTGCTGTTTATTTGTCTGTGGAAAGCTGCTGGAATCCCCTCCCGACTGGGAGTGCCGGGTCAGATGTGGCCGTAATGAAGAGCAGCCTGGCAACGTTTGGTTCCTCCGGCTGGGCTTGTTTGTGTTGAAGGAATAGTTTGCTTTTTTAGCAGCAAGCTGAGCCTACCAGCTCCCTGCTCCCAGCTGAAGGCAAGGACGTGGAAACCTGTCCCCTTTACCCAGGGTGCATTTTGGTGTCAGGGCAGAAAATGCAACAAATGGCTGTTAATTATATACAGCTTGAAACAGGGTGGAATCCCACTTTGAAAGCCCAGGGACTGTTCCAACGTCACAAGTAAGAGGACTTGAAGCAGGAAAATCCTCTGGTGCCCCGGACTGACTTTAAAACCAGCTGGAAACAAAATAAAAGCATGTTTGGGGGTGGAAATGCAGCACGTGCCCCATCCCTGGATGTTCAGGGCTGGGTTGGACGTGGCTCTGAGCAACCTGCTCCAGTGGGAGGTGTCCCTGCCATGGCAGGGGGGTTGGAACTGGATGAGTTTTCAGGTCCCTTCCAATCTTTGTTGATTCTACAAACTTCCATGTGCCCGAGCACATCATTAAGGTGTCTTAAATGAGCTGTGGTTGCTGCAGTAACCAGGCTGGAAGCAGCAGAGCTCCACTGAGACTTGGGTTGGCTGTGCCTTGGCTGCTTGGGCACGAGCACATCTTGGGGACAGCGGCTCCGAGGTGGTTTGTGTGACAGCAAGGGACAAGGTGAAATGTGCTGTCATTTGTTATGCATAAGAGTCGTAGTTACTTAGGGAAATCCAGCTTTTCCAAGACCATGGATGTTAAGATAAATGCAGCTGTGAAGACAGTAGTTTTTCTGCTGTTGTTATTAATGTTCTAAAGCTGAGGATGCAGAACCACGGCCATGTAAACAACTGTACTTGACCAGAGCCCAGAAGGAGTTAAGATATTGGAGACATCACACATTTAATCATCTTTTTATCTCATTACCTGCTATCTTGCCTTTTGTGTATGCAAGTTTTCTGCTGCCTGGGAAGTGATCTAAGCATGACTTCCATCACTCCTGCCTGTGGAGGTCTCTGGGATGGCTCAGATAGCCGTGCTCATGCAGGTTTCCCTGCTGTCCTTCCTATGCAGATCAGCTCCCCAGCATGTCAAAGCACCGTGGAAAGTAAAATTAATTACCTCATGTACTGTCTTTGAACTGTTAGAGAGCCTCTTGTAGCTTTTCCAACACGGTATCTTTACATGATCAAGGGGCAGCCCACTGCTCCTGCTTCGCTGTGGAATTTCATGTTCTCCTCCATCATTTCTAAGTAGTCATTACGAAATAGTCTGGGTGGGAAGGGACCTTCCAAGCTCATCCAGTCCAACTCCCCTGCAGGGAGCAGGGCCATCTGCACCCAGAGCAGGGTGCTCAGAGCCCCCCCAACCCCCCACTTGGGCCGTGGCCAGAAGTCTGTTTGGAGAAAAGTTACACGTTGGGAAGGTGTCAGGGAGGCCACCAGCAGAACCCAAGAGACCTGTATGTCCCACCAAACCTCTCCTCAACTTCTGACCTCCAGGAGATGCCCCCCCAGCAGCCAGTGTTGCATTTCCTCCATGCCAAACAGCCCGTGTCACCCCCAACGTGCTTCAGTGGCTCTAAGGAAGGAGCTGGGGTTAGACCAGATGATCTCCAGAGTTCCTTTCCCACCCCTCCCCGTGAGCACGAGTCTGGCGTTGCGGTGGCTCCTCGTACTGGATTAAGACCAAACTGAGTAAAAAACTAAAACTCCAAACAGAAATCACTCCTTGCTGTCACAGCAGGCAGGTTTTCACACGTTCCCTGCTATTCCACGAGCTTTTCCGAGGACAGGAATGCATATGGTGGAATTAACAGTTGATCCTGCTCCTGGAAGGCAGTAGAACATTTGATTCTGGGTGCTAGCACGTCTGGTGGGCCCTGGTTGTGTGGTTATCAAGATGAAGTGCAGCCATTTGTTGCTTTTTTTTTTCCCTCAATATAATTGACACTAAGTAGTAACCATACCCAGCGAGCATCCAAATACCCCCCGTTCATCCTTTCAGCTCCAGAGAGGTTTTGTCTCGGGAGGAGGGAAGGGGTGACCTGCTCATCACCTCCCTGCCACGAGGCACCACCGATGCCACCCTTTGTTGGGTTTTTTTTCCCCCTTGCCTTCTCCTGTGGCTTCAGCAGAGCTTCTAGTCAGCAGAAATACCTCTGTCCTAATTTTCCCCCTGGTGATAAACTGGCCTACTGATTACCTATGATTCCTGCAGGATAATTTGCAGATCACTCGGCTCTCCCGGGCTCTGGTGGTGGAAGAAGATGCTGCTGTTGTGGCATGACGTCAGTTGAGCTCCCCCATCATCGCAGCCTTAATTCACTGCAGGTAGAAATTCTGCTGCTTCTACTCCTTAATGGGCAGAGCCTTGTGCTCCCCTCCTGCCAGATGACAGCCTGGTGTGCACTAAAAAAAAACCCCAACAACAAAACAACCAGGAGACAGCCCGGCTCAGATTTAAGGAAGACAAAGTAGGCAGTGGAAAAATAGATGGATAAATGGTAGCTGCGAGTCCGTTAATTGCTGCAGTAACAGAGCTGCTGCTTAGGAAAAGGGGCTGCAACTTATTTTTTTTTTCTTCTCACAGAAACAAACCCAGTTGCAGAACACAATGGGTTTGGAAAAAAAAAAAAAAAGAAGATTAT
>JAOEGS010007140.1:0-13288 GCA_025447755.1 Corythornis vintsioides
GCCTCAATCTGTTCCTGGGTGACTTGGTCTAGGTGCCCCTGCTCTGGCAGGAGGGTTGGACTAGATGATGTTCCAGGTCCCTTCCAACCCCTAACACTCTGTGATTCTGTGACCAGCCTCCAGTCAGCTGTCACACATAGAATCATTTGGTTGGAAGAGACCTTTAAGATCAAGTCTAACCGTTCACCCTGCACTGCCAGGGTGCCTAAACCATGTCCCCCAGCACCACATCCACACGGTTTTTAAACACCTTCGGGGATGGGGACTCCACCATCGGCAGCGTGGTTCTCCATCCCTCCCTCACTCCGATCGATGAAAATAGTTCGAAATCAAGCGAAAAAAAAAAAAAAAAAAGAAGGGGAAAGAATTCTCTCAAGGGAAGGGCCAGGTAAAGACCCGGCCGCCCCGCTCTCTCCGCGGCCCGCCGCTGCCATCTGCAGGGCAGCCCTGGACCGGCCGCCCCGGCCCTGCTGCAGCTCCGGAGCCGAGCAGAACACTGAATACATTCGTAGAATGAAACAGATTCATTCGGAAGAAGCCTAAAGTGACCACCTAGTGCAACTGCATCAGCTCGTAATAACCGCAACAGCGCAGAGTTAAAGCCCGGTGCGATGGCAGGGTCGTACTAAGAGTTTATTTTCCTATCTGTGACTTACTCAGCATCATCCCAAACTCACCAGTGGGAAACTTGCACAAACAGCATCATTCACACCTGAAGGAGAGGGAAATGATGCAAAACAGACCCAGGTATGGGAAACCCGACCTAGCAACAAGATGCTTTGGTGTCCCTGTGCTCACTACCACCCTTCACTCAGCACAAACAGCCAAGCTCATTTCTGACATTTGATTTCCCTTTCCTATTAGTCCCATTCACTGCTCCCTGATGACCCTTTGCACTGATTTGTGCAGGTAATAGGGTGATGTGATGGGGCAAGGGTACCTCTGAAGATCAGACAGTAAAATTCAATCCATTCACAGCCTGCTAACTAACTTAGATTAGCTAACCCCAGCTCAACTCAGAGAAATGAATGTATTGTGGCCAGTTTCTATTCACAGAGCAGTCAACCCCAGTCAAGACACATGGCAAACAAGCAAGGTAAGACACTTGATTGTGGTGATGAGGCAGCTTTCAAGTTTACAGTCTTCGGAGAAGTTTATGAGAAACGCACAGGGGTATTTGAATTGAAAAACAAAGAAACAAAATGACCCTTAGAAGAAACTGAAGCTGAAGAAGATAAGACTGACACATATCTGCTGTCTGTAGTGCACTGGAAAACACAAAGAACTACCCTTCTTCTGAAGGTGGGCAGCAGATGGGTGAGGTTTAGCACAATAGGTGGGTTTTAGGCAAAGCTCTGCAGGCAGAGCCTTGGTGCCTTTGGCTTTGCTATTGTAAACTGTCTGCTTAGCTTCATTTCAAAACACCGGGGTTTGAAATCAATCATAGTTTTCTTTTGGTTGATACTTGTTTGCTCTACTTCTCAGCTTTTAATACTTCACGGCCCTGACTCAGAAGTCGGTGCCAAGAACTGCATCACATTGATACGAACAAAACTCTTGCAAATTCAAGCTGGCCCTCAAAATCCATTAGTGCCCTAGGAAATTGGGGAGTTGGAACCCTGGCAATAGAAAGGTAGAGATTTGGTTTACATATGTTGACATGAGGATCTCAGTTGCACCCGTTATGAGAGTAACCGCACTTGGTGATGAGTGAGTGGGTTCTCCAAGGGGGAATGGAAAAATCAGAAATGGACCCTGTGTGGGAGCAAAACGCTAAGGTGCTGACAGCTTAATGAATAACTTGACTGTTATGACAGTAGGACACCTTGCAGTTCCAAGAGCAAATATTTGAAATCATATGCAATGCAGGAAATGTATATATGTATGTAGAGAATACATGGCTTACCCCTATCACTAACAGATGGTCTATGTTTTCACTTCAGGGGTTTTCTTCTGCACAATCATGAGTTACTGGGGGTGAGAGTGAATCCATAGCTTGCAACTGATGACATAAAATGGAACAGTGTATTAAAGTCCCCTTTTTATGGTGGCCATATGGCTCAGAGGTTTTGGTAACAGCTAATTAAGATGTAGTCCCTCCCCATAAACCTCCTACTATTGCTCCAAAAGCTCTAGCCAGTCTGTGGTAAAAAAAAAAAAAGGTGATGAGCAGAGGATGGTTCTTTAAGGATACAGCAGCATTAAAAAAAAAAAAGTGTTCTGGTCTTCTACATTATCGTTTACATTTCCATAAAGCTTCAGTGGGCAGTGGAGACAAAAAACCTATCTTTTTTTCCTAAGTGTTTTGCCTAAAGCAAGTTGTTGGGGTGCACATTAAAGAGAGGAATCTGTGTGGATCTGGAAAGACCAGTTTCTGCCATGTATCAGTTTTGAAGACCTGAAGACCCTGTTCCAGACTTAAACATCTTGGGCTTTAATTAGGCTGTCATTCCCTGACACAAGCACAACCAGGCACCTCTTTCCTACAGATGCTCTGTACAGCTGATCCCATCATGATTTTTTGTCTTATCTCATCAGAATGGGTGGGTATTTTTGAAATCCATGGGCTCTTTTTTTTCCTTCAGAGTATCTTCTTACAATGTAAAGAAGCTGCTGTGATATTTTCATTAAGAAATTCATGCTCTCTTCAGCATCCTGTTCAAGAAAATTGTTTACTTTTATTTTGGCAATTTGTACAGGCATTAAGAATACAATCTTTTCTCTGTTCCTAGTAAATAGGTCTTTATAAGTGCTTTGTTGCTGTTATCTATAAAAAAAACAAAACAACAACCAACCCCAACCAACAAAACCAAATATTTGGGAGGCTGAAGACAGCTGATGATCTAAAGCAGCGGAAAGAATAGGCTGAGTGACAGCAGCAAAGTGAAATGATGGAAGTCCTATAAAAGTCAAGGTGCTCCTGCAAAACTAGTGGGAATAAAAAGACAGTTGCTGCTTGTGAATGTACTGAAGGAATTGAGTACTGCTGAAACTGAAGTGAATAACTGAATAAATTTGTATTAAGTGAAATTCACAAAAATTGACTGAAGTAGTGCCTGAGGTTTCCTTAGAGCAGGCAGAACTTTCTGCTCTCACTGCTCTTCTAGCTTTAATTTTCTGATTGTTACACATAGCTCAGTTCATCTTCTGGGAGTCAACTTTCCAGTCCCACATGCAGGCTTTGGTAGGGCTCAGTCCTTGGGGAAAGAACAGCCCAACACAGGCGTTTCATGCGAGCCTGGCAAGGTAATTGTCTCCTGCAGCTGTCAGGACTAATCACTCAATGGAAACCAGGCCCCAGCATTTGTGGTAGCCCGAGGGTAAGCAAAATATCAATTGGGCTACAAATCAAGAGTGCAGCATCCTCTTGCACCATGAATCAGTTAAATGAGACAAGCAATTCAAGTGCTAAGTCAACATGGTCTGTATAAACATGAGTTTGGAAACTGTATTTCAGTGATTTGCTTCTACTTATTTTTTAAAAGGCAGCTAAAAAAAGAGAGAGAAAATGTGAATAAGCTGCTTGGGCTGGACAAACTAATTTGGATGAAATAACCACAATTCTCATCTCTGCACAGAAATTCTGACTCTCTATGAACTATTTTGGTTGGAAAAAGTTAGCAATATTTTTAAAAGACTTGGGTCTTGTTCCTTTAGTTGCAGACCTGAAGCAGAAGTAGAACCTGCTCAGTGGCTCCTAAAACTTACCCTCATTCATCTGCCAGCAAACACTGGGTATCCTTGGGCACTTGGGAGCTGCAGACTAAAGAAACTGGGATCAGCCTTCTAAGCAGGCAAACCCCTGTGACAATAATCTGACAAATGAAACTTGGCAATGTGGCCTGAGTTTTTACTTCCATCCCAAATTCCCATTTAAGTATGTGAATCCAAACCAGAAGAAAGTTGCAGCATAAATCCTGGGAATTACTAAGAGCAGGAATGTGATGACTACACGATCCTTGCTTTACAGGCAGAACTGAACAATTCCCAGCAGGTTCACTGGGCTTTACTGGTTGTGAGAATAAAAAAGCAAAACATGCAATATGAAATCAGCTGCAGCCATCTCCCCTGTGGGTACAAACATCTCCTAGGTGAGGGTGACAGACCTCATCCAGACACTCTACAGAGGATTCTTAGGCAGTGACATGGCCAAGAGGAGGAAAGCCTGGGAGATGTTTAGGGATAATTTAGAGGAATCCCTCTGAAACCAACACAGACACTCATGGCCAAGCAGAACTTCAGCTCTGAGGATGGAATTGGAGGAAAAAAAAAAGACCCAAATGAAATATTTTTTTTTTTAAAGGTCCAAAATGGTGTTTTATGTGTCAGTGGCTTTCTATTTAGATGAGGACAGCCCTGAGCTGGGGATGAAGTACAATGGTGGGTTGATAAGGGAGACCTCCTGCCTGCATCTCCTCCCAGTCTCCATCTGAACCAAATCATTCACGTCTACCGTCCGTCTGGCATCACTAGTTTTCTTTCAAGGTAAATATTTTCCTTCACTAGCAGGTCCAGTAATGGGAACCCAGCCCATTTGCTCCATCTTAAGTAGGTGATATCTGCATGTTTCTATAATATACATTTGTAACACACATCAGTGCTCCAAAAGCATTCTCCTCTCACCCTGCTCCTGCACTGATGTAACTCCAATACCTCTGCTAATCCTATTTTACACTGAGGAGGGAATAAAAGTCCTAGTGTTTCTAAATGTGACTCTACCAACATATTACTGAGCCTTGCTGGAAGGGCAGGCTGTGGAGAACACAGCCTTGGACACCAGGTTGGACTCATCAGCTGTGGATTGAGATAATCCTAACAGCCACATCTCATTTGAAAACAGAGATGGAAGAGGGTTTAAAATGATGGAAATAAAGGGTTTGGGAAAGCAAGAGGATTGAATCTCCTCAAGGAGAATATGCTCAAAGTTGAGCCTTAGTCCAGAATCATAATAAATATTTCTGTTTGCAACAGGAGTAATAAAAAAAAAGTATTGTGGCATAGAAATGTGTAAAGATACGACTAACAACACTTTGGAATGGAATCAGTTTTTATACTATAAGGAAGCTTAATACCTGACACTTTGTTGTCAGGGTGCCCAAAGCTGACTAAAACATTATAAAACCACCAACTTTTAATATGAACGTTCATAAGTAAAAAAGGGTCACTCTTTTCTGTTGAATAAAAAAACATAAATCAAGTTTCTCTGATTTTTTTTTTTTTTCTTTGCATTGCTCTGGCCTTTACAAGGAGACAAATCTAGAAGGATCTCTAAGCATCTGAAAAGCCAATATTGCACTTGTGAAAGCAAGGATTTCACCTAGAAGAGAGCATTCTGCTAACATTCCCTAGGAGTATGAGGTGTTCCTATGCCCACTCCCAGCACCTGGATAAAAGTGAGGAGCTGTCTGTGGGCTCTGCCTCCTGCACCAGCAGAAA
The DNA here is from genome assembly GCA_025447755.1 of Corythornis vintsioides. Taxonomy (NCBI): domain Eukaryota; kingdom Metazoa; phylum Chordata; class Aves; order Coraciiformes; family Alcedinidae; genus Corythornis; species Corythornis vintsioides. The sequence continues at coordinate 5,437 of JAOEGS010007140.1, forward strand.
TCCCCTCCGAAGATCTCCTGTCAGGCCAACACAGAACTGGTGCCAGTGAATCAGCTGTCACAGAGCAGGGTAGGAGGAAGCACACTCCAGCACCTCCATCAGGAGGGAGGGGAGCCAGGAGGTTATTGCAACTTGCCCAGAGCTCTGGGAAGAGGGGAAGGCTCCTCAGAGGCGGATTAATCTGCACCCACTTCCCTCTGCCCCCGCCCGCCACGCGATTCTAGACGTGAACAGACAAAAACTTATCACTGCCAGTGTCTTTCAAGATGCCCACACATGTTCCCCGCAGACCAGGGAGAGGAGGAGGTGGGGGAAAAAAAAAAAAGTCCACTTTGTCTGGACAGGTATCAGTTGTAAGCTTGTCTTATCTTCACACACCCCCCGAGCTCCCCGCGTGGGAGCGGGACTATCGCTGCAGAGTGCGGGGTGAGCTCCAGCTCTCCCCCCGGAGCTGATAAGCAGGGATGCATGAATTGCCCTTTTCAGCCCAGCTCACGGGGTGCAGCCAATCTTTATCTCCAGTCTTAAGGAAGGAAAAGCAGAAACCAGCTAAAAGCCTTTCTTTCCCCTCTTCTCTGATATTCTATAAGTCACATTGGGAGATTAATATTGCAACCCGTCCCTCCTCCTCCTCCTCCCACCCCTCAAAAATCCCTGTTGTGACTAAGCAGGCTGATAAACTTCAAAATAAAAACAGATGTGGCAGGAAGAATGATTTATGGACTCCCCCACCCGCTGCAGTTTCTACATCATGCCAGGGTTGGGAGCTTTTTATTATTATTTTATTGGCCATCTAGTATTATTCAACTCATTTCTACTTCCAAATTTGGACAGGATGGGAGGTGGGAACAATACCCAGACCTAGAAATACCAGTATAAGAGAGTGAAACACCACTGCAATGTGCTGGGAACTGCCTGAGATCCAAACTGGTGGCTGCAGCTCACAGATGGGAGAGGGAAGGGAAAGAACTTGTATGAAAAGGAAGGAGGAGAAAGAAAAAAAAACAAATTTCCTCCCTTCTGCTAGTGGAAAGTCAATAAAAAAATGCAATAAGGAAGCTTTTTATTGGTCAATAAGGAGAAAATGAATGGAACTGGGACAAGTGGAAATGAGGGCGATAAATGTAGTAAAAGAAGAAAAATAAATCTGGAGATGTGAAAGGAAGATAAGAAATGGCCAAACATCACCTGACAAGCAGCAGAGAGCTCTGAAATACATTCCAGCATCTTCCAGCCATTCCCAGTCAGAGGTGGGAGTGGACAGATGAAGACATACATCACCACATATGTGGAAGAACTTGGAGCACAAACTGGTAGCAGGGAGAGGTGGATCAGTGGCACAGACTGTGTCACTATTATGACTCTTGAGACATTCACAGCTTTGAAAGCTTAGCTTTGGCTGCCATGAATGGGAGCAGAAATACTAATTACTGCTTTTGATCATTAACATCTCCATTGTATAACTAGGTCTGCAGAAAAGATGCAAATTCTCTGCTGCAGTGCTGCACTCAAGGCCTTGGGGTAAAAGGAATACATCTGATTATTTTTTACATATTAAGCATCCCAAAACACACATGGGAATGTCCCTATCAGTGTACAGGTAAATTTCCAATAAATGATGTATGGAAATAGCCTTTCCTGGACAACAGCCAGGAGAAGGAGGTGCTTGAACTTGAGGCAGTTGCTTGGCATTAGCTGCTGGTATCTGTGCTGGTTCAGCTCCCATGCTATCTAGATTGCTTCTCTGGCTTTCTAGCATTTCATGCCTGTTTTCACTCAAGTGTTTATTTCTATAAACAGACCTAACCTTAGAAAACAATATAATGACATCCTTCCTGGGGGAGGAGGGGGGGGGGGGGGGAAGAAAAAGTTTCCTCAAATTACTCGGGAGGGTTTCCGTTGGCTTTTTCTTTCCAATAATCCGAGGGGTAACTGGCCGCTTTTGAACCCTGCCCTCTGCCCTTTGGATTTTGCAACCTGGGCAAAGATCAAGCCCAGAGTCAAAAGTGTCAGCAGAAATGGCTGGGATATGCTTGTGCTTTCCTTTAGGAAAGTCCTCGTGATTATGTTTACAGAATTCATTATAAACTCAGGGTCCAGATTAAAAGCAAATGTCTAAGTGTCCTGTGGGGAATTGCAGGGTTGAGGATGCAGCTTCCAAGAGATGTGTGGGATCAGGAGGGGGGTATGAGCATTACCAGGGAAGAAGGAGCAGAGTTGTGCTAAAGGTGAAACGTGGACATGGGGGTCACTCAGAGGACTAGAGGTAGAGGTGAGGAAGAAACAAGAGGAGTCAGAAGGTGCTTCACCACTTCGAGACAGAACACTAGAGGATGTATCTGTTCCCAGTGGGCACTGTTCTAGCAACATCTGATGGCAGAACCTCTGGTGAAGAAGAAAAAAAATATATCCAAACAAAATGAGTGTCCAAGACAAGAAATTATGTACTACAGCATATTGAAAACAGCACTCAGTCAAAACCTGGGCTCCTTCTGAAGGTGTGGAAGAGACTTTTAGCAGCATGAGCTGCAGAGAACAGCAGCGTGCACCAGGGCAAGCCAATGACACTCCTATTTATCCACTACTCACACTGCTCCATCCCCAACCAGCAGATGAACGTTGGCATCTCCTCTGCTGTTACTGCTCAAGGCCTCTGTGCCACAGAGCCAAGGGAAGGCAAAGCCCTTGGCTGAAATAGATGATCTAACAGTAACACGTCCTTTTAGATCATTGAATAGCATTTTTCATTTTGAGGAAGGACCTGGGAACACCAGAGAGGCAAATAGACTAAAAAAAAAGTCCTTTTCTTTCTGATAGAGCTTCATGGTAATTGCTGCTGACAGGACTCCTCTATAGCTGTGAGGTCTCAGGAAGAGCTGGAAACCATCTTAGAGCTGATTAACACAAGGTGTTATCCCTGACCCCTGTCACAGGGAGACCCTCTCTACATCCAGCATCAGTGACAGGGAAGTAGTGGATTTCAGTTGATTTGGGAAAGGACTGGAAGTGGATGAAATATAAATTGGTTTAAGTTAGTTCCTGAAGTGACTCTAGATAACTTGTGCACTTTTTTTTTTTTGTTATAACTATTTTGAGGCTGTCAGTGCCACTGTTCAGTCAGTCCTGACAGGACCTGAGAATCAATGGGTTATTTATCCTTTTCCTGGAGTTAGCAGATGTCATTGGTGAAGGTGGGACCATCCACAGTGCTTTTAGTCCTCTGATAAAGAATGGCTTTGGATACTCCTACCCTCTCTGCACACAGGCAGCTATGAGCCCAACACAGGGGACCTCCTGAAAAATCTCTTTGAATTCCTTTTAATTACTAATAGGTCTAAGACAACAAAAAACAACACTGCACTTCAATGTGTTTACATTCTTCTGCACAACAGCCTGTAGCCCTACTAACTGGCATGGAACTGGAGAAACATCTTGCAACAGATGATGTGGATTTTCCCTGCAGCTGTACTCCAAGTCTCTTCCCATTCACTCCAGTTTAGCAGCTGTAGCAGAGCCTGCACAGCTCTAAAGGTATTTGATTTCATGTAAGTAAAATGGGCAACTGTAGAGCCCCTAGAGACTCTTTAATGGGTCACTCATCCATCAGGTCAGTGGGCAAGGGGCTGCTTGTCCTTTGTGGATTGTTTGTACTCTTACAGCACAGCATCCCTCCAGATCTCCCCAGAGCTGCTCTGAAATGGCCAACATTTACCAAGGATCCAGTCAGATTTCACTTTATACCAGCTGTCAAACTCTGTGTATTTTTCCAATGTCAAGCAGATTTTAAGATGGAGGAAGGAGATAATGTGATGATAAAAAGACCTGACCAATTTAAAGGTAGCTTTTATAATATTATATACAGGACAATTTGCTTTTTTCCCCCCAGAATTTCAGCTGAGTGGAGCACCAGGAGCAGACTTCCATAAAGAAAATATATGTGTGCACAGCCTCACTGATGCCTGCATGTGCACATGCATGCACACAATCAACCATGTGGTGCTGGAAGTTGGTTTTTTTCTAAGGCATATTTTTAACTTTCTTTTCTATCAGCTTGTAAAACATGATTTTTATTCTTCCTTTAATGGCCTGGGCTAATTACTCACAGTGACCTTTGACCTTCAAGTGCCTTCATTTATGGTAGCACATTCCTTTCAACAGAAACATATTGGCTTGGTTTTACAGGGTGCTGATGTCTGGCCTGGCAGCCCGAGCCTCCACAGTCCTGCCACCACCTACACTGCCTCCTGATTTGGGGAGTCAAAAGCATCATCCCTTCACAGGCCAAATTTCTCATAAACACTGGGAAAGTTTCACCTGAGCAGAAAAAAAATTCCACATTTTCTTCCCATATTAAGACTGCCACTGGAATTTCTCAAGCAAAACTGCTTAAATCTGTATCCATTTGGAAAAATGGGAAGGTACATGCAAATGTTTCATTAAATCTGGGAATGAAGCAACATTTACCTGTGCTGGTAGGAAGCTGTCTCTGGTGTAATGCACCAAGCTGCTCAGGAGGGCTGAGCACCACAGCACTGCTCTCTAGGTTCAGCTATATGATGCAGTTCTAGCAACTCTTGGCAAGGGACCTCTCCAGTATTTTCATCAATTAACAAGCCACATGGAAGACTTAGTTCTCATCTCATCTACTCTGCTCAGGATTTAGGAGTAAAAGAGTAAAATGCAGGCAGAAAAATACCCAACCAACTCCCCTAAAAAAATAAAAATCCAGTCACATCACAAAGTTAATTCCAAAACTGCTTATAGAATTCAACAAACACTGATGAAGCATCACAAAAGAGTTCTACCAAATACATAGAAACTACAAAACCAGATCCAAAATCCTGGTGTGTCTATTCCCACATGCAAGTGAGGAATTAGGGGTGGTCTTGTAGCTGGAGCAGTTAGCCAGGTTTGAAAAGATACTCCTTCTGTATTAACCTCTCCCTGATCTTTGACAAATTGCCTCAAACTCGAGACTGGAAGTTGCTGATTCTCCTGGCCTCAGTTCAGAAAATTATGAAAGCCCCGTGTTAACATAAAATTTAAGAGCAAGCCCAAATATGTTCAGAAAGATACTTGAGCACACTTGAGGGAGGAGAGGGAGCTGAAAGGGATTTTCTGTCCCAGCTTTTTGTCTGCAGAACTCCTCACACCTTGTGATGAGGAGCAGTGACATTAAATATATTAAAGCTACTCAAATGCTCTTGCAGTGATAGGAATGCCTAGCCAAACACAATATATGTGGATTTATTGTGCATAAAAGATAAATAGTTTTGTCAATCACTGATTACCCCAAACAGCAAAGCAAGAAAAAGAAGAATATCCAGAAGGAGATGCACTCCACTGAGATAGACTGCTAGAGAAAGAAGAGGAGTCATGCAGAAAATTAATGTGTTCCTAGGTGTTTTGCAGTAGTTACATAGTTTTCATGATAAGCCTTTAAGCTTTTGGGTTATTTTTCTTGGGTCTTTTAGGTTCTTTTTTTCTTCCCTGGCCTCCTGTGCACTAATACAGACTCTCCGAGAAAGACCATTTAGTTACTATGTTGTCAACGCATCTGGACGTCTTGTCAAAACAATATAATTTTACTTTGTAACTTTTTGACACTGGTATTTATTGCACCTGTCTTTAGTCATGATTTATGACTTGTCTGGTGAGTATTACTCTACAGCTCCAAGTTTACAATACCAGATAAGTGAAGCATTTGAAGTCCCGAATGGGCTACAGATTTATAGATGTAGATTTCCCTCCCCTCCCCCAAAAAGGGAAATTAAGATGAGCATTTTCACCCATTTTTTAATGGGTGGCAGAAAGCAAGATAATCAGAAGTTCCTTGGAAAGGAAAAGAAAAAACAAACCACACACACAAAAAAAACCCCAAAACACAACAGGAGGAGAATAATGTTATCTGATGCAGTCTCTATTAGGATGGATAGTCAAATATCTTCATTAGGGGAGTGTTGGCCCTCAGAGTAAGGGTCTGGGCTAATCAATCATTAATCAGCACATCAGTGATATGGGCAGCAGCATTGTGCAGGCTGTGACATTCAGAAGTAGACACCAGCTTGACTTCTGAATTACAAGATATTTAACACTTTCTGGGATCTCCCCAGCTCCTGCTTAGCACTGAAACATTAAGGCCAAATATGTAAAATCTAAACTTCATCTACCTGAACAAAACGGGTTATTCACACACACAATGTCAACTGTGTCTATGAGAAGCTGCTGTAGAACGTGAGCCTAAATATTTGATAAATGTAACAATTTTACCTTGTAAACTCCCCCCCAATTTTTCTTTTCTTCTTTCATTTTCGAAAAAAACCTAAATTTGGGGCCTAAATCAAATTGACAGTATTCCTTAAATATATAGTATGCTTGAAAGGTATTTATTATTCTACTGCTGGGAAAGCGGGGCTTTCAAATTTGCCAGACTTGAAAACAAATCCAGGCTTCCTTCCTAGTCAAGGTTCTTTTCAGATCAGCCCCGGTGCTGCAGCTGTAACACAAGCCTGTTGACACAGTTTGGTGCTTGTAATGGAAGTCTCCTTCCAGCCTATCTCTCATCTAAGGCAAAGCAACATGTGAACGTGTGAACGTCAGATAAAAATTGTTTTCTAAACGTTCATTTGTCAAAAGTTCATTAAATTATAAAGGTGCTTGACAGGGTTTGGTATTGCAGCCCCCGAGGGATGTAGCTACCCAGGAGATCCCCTGCACTGGCTGGAAATTCAGGACTATAAGCCTGGGGGAGCTCTAGAAGGAAAACCTGAGGTTTCTTTCAAGGATTTTTTCCAGTGTTCAGGTAAAAAGAAACCCTATTTATGAAAGATACATGGTAAAGAGCTAAGTAAAGGCAAAGAAAAGCCTCCCTGACCATGCTGGGGTCTCCAGCACCCCCGGTGACGTCCCGCAAAGCGGCGCTGGACCCGGATCTGGAGGCTGCCCAGATTGCCTCTCCTGCCCCAACCTCTGCACCTTCTCAGCAGCTTTGATGGGCTGCCAAGGAAAACACGGGGCAGGCATCAACTGTGCCATTGCCACAGAGACCTAGTAAAGCCAGGGCAGAGGGACCAGAGATTTCCATCAACGGGGCTGAACAAAAGCCTTGATTCAGCAGCAGGCTCTGGGGTTAGGTGCTCCTGGGCTTTAGCAGGGGACACAGAAAATGGGGAATTTACTACTGAGCTCGCAGAGAAATTGCAAATTTTGATTCCTGCAGGGAAGAAAGCACAGCCCCACTTCTCTTGCTGATTCAAGATTGACCTTTGTCATCCTTCCTTCAAATTTCAAAGGGGATGAGGCTGGCTCTGGACAGTCAGATGCGATCCATCCCCATTTGGAGATATCTACATTAGAAATTTGGGGGCCATCAGTTGGGATACACCTCCTCATCTCACAAAAATTAGTTGCTGCTTTGAAAAGGCAGCAAAAATACCTCAAACTGACGTCTGTGGCCATCATAGGACATAAAATCTGTCTGTAAAACTGATTAACTAGATAAAATTATAATGTATTTGTTTCTTTAGAGGGCCTGTTGGCAATCAGAATAAATACAGAAGATCTTGCCTGAGTAGGTAGCAAACAGAAACAGGAAAGTGAGATATTGCCAAACTCTCCTCCTTTCAGCTTTCGTACACAGAATTGTGCATGGATTCATATTTGAATTCTGACATTAATACATTCAAAACAATATTAAATTCACTGAACACACTTTCAGATATTTTTTTTTAGTAAAGCCCAGCAAGTTTGTGGGAATATTTGTTGTATATAAGCTAAAGGGAATTTGTACTTACAAGGCCAGAAGTAGCTGCTTTAGGTTGAAAAACAGAACTCAGGAATTTTGTGACTGAAC
>JAOEGS010007140.1:13388-28063 GCA_025447755.1 Corythornis vintsioides
AAGGGAATTTGTACTTACAAGGCCAGAAGTAGCTGCTTTAGGTTGAAAAACAGAACTCAGGAATTTTGTGACTGAACTTTCCTTACAAGTGATGTGCACAGGGCTGTGGCATTTAGAAAGAAAAACTAACATTTTATTATCTTACGAAGCCCTAAAGGCAGAATGAAAATAATGTTAAAATAAGAAACTTGAGTGTTTATAGATTTCCATCTAACTAGAAATATATTTTCAGGCACTTACAGCAATTAAATTATACATCTTGATAAACAAGCACAGATTAACTGAAATTTTATACAAGTTTAAACAAAACACAGATCTTTCAAAGATCATCTTAGGAGAAGGTGAAGCACCAAACGTTAATGATTTCTTATGTTCTGAAAATTGAAATGCTGGTGTTCTCTCCTAGAAACCACAGAGAGATTGGTTTTCAGGCTCAATTACTGCAAAGATAAACCAAAAATACTCCATCTCCATCCACTGCCATTGGACTGAGCAGGGTTAGGTGGGAGGAGACACCATCTCTCCTCAGGAAGGAAGAGCAATCAGAGGAACAGTAACACTCAGCACCTCTCAAGGGGGTGACATGATCTTTTACAGTATCACTTAGATGGGGAAGGTGTTTGAACCCAAATGCTCACTGTATTTGAAGTGTATGGAATTTTGCTGTTCTCAGTGGGACTGGACCTGATCCAGTGTAGCAGGCCAGGTGGGAGCTTTCACTGGAGTTAAACCACAGCATCCAGGACACTGTCTGGAATTGGCAGTTACTTCTGGATGCATTTGTGTCTGAAACACCTACCAACCAGGCTAGTCAGAGAGAACCAACAGGCCTGAGAGATCAGGATGCAATCTGCAAGGGAGAACATCATGCAAGTCCAAGACATTTTGGTATGTCTCTGGTTTGTCAATGACGTGGCTCCAAAGAAATTCTGATCCCATTAACACCCCATCTTACAGGTAGAATAAATGATGTAAGCACACAATTCTTCCATTTCTTTCACAGATAATGAGCACAAGTGAATTCTTTTCATAGAAACTGGGAGGAAAAAAAAAATCACATTGCTATTCATACTGAACCAACTCCACCACTGAGTTGCCAAGCCTGTGACATCATCACTGGCAACATACAAGCTTCAGATTAGAAGTAGCCTGATGACATCACCCTTACAGTTTCTATCTAACAGATGGTTTCTGTATATTGTGTAATTTTAGATCATTATTCATGGTTTTGGTCAGTATAATTCAGGAAGTGAAAAAACTGCCAAGAAAAATTGACCTGGAACTAGTTCAAAGAGACTAAATTATTTTATTGATTAGACTCCTTAGCTTTCATTTTCCAGCAGAGCCATCATGAATCATCGATACACAATAATATCTGAGTAATTTCTGTGCGAGCTGAATTAAGTGCTCCAAAACAAGGTAAGCTTTGAAGGATTAGACCTTCAAGCTGTTTGAAAACAAGATAGCTGAGAAGATTTGCTGGGCAGCCCTGAAAGGGGGCCAGGAGCTATTTACTGAGGCAAGTGGTTTGTTTGAACTGGATTTTTATTTATTTTCATATTATACTTGTTGACTTCATATCCGCCTTCAGCTCAGCTCAAAGGCCTGGGAGAGGCATGTTTTTCACCAACATGATCATGGGCCAGAAAGGAAGGACCTTCTGAGAGGCCTCATCAGGCACAGCCCCAGTGTTGAGATAAAGCTCCAGAAGCCTGCTTGAGGAAGGGGGAGAAAACAGAGAGAAAAGGGGCTGAGAAAGGCTGACGAGTCCTTTTTATTCCAAAGGTTCCCATGGGAGTGCAGCCATGGAGAAACCTTCAGAGGGTGGTGATGAGTGAAGCTCTGCATCATTTCTCCAGTATAAATACATCTGCCAGATGGATGGCACTGGATGCACGGGTTGACCACTGGAGAAAGTTTCCTTCCTGACTGATCATGGCACAGGATCTACCCCAAAATCAGCTCAAACCAGAAGAAGAGGGGAAAGAGAGAGAGCACTTTGCTGTCAAGATGCTCCAACACAACTAAAATCAGCAAATTCTGCTTCTGAGGAGTCATGGGGATACTGGGACAGAGTTTCCCTAAACTATGTCTAGTAAACATCTGAAGACCATATTAGAGTGTTAAACTGTATTAAAGCAGGACATGAGCACTTCAGGTGGGAAGGAAGAAAATCCCAGGCACAATTAACTGAAAACATCTCAGCCCCTTTGCCATCACCAGTAAGAGCACAACCTCATCATGAGCAAACATCTCCCAGCCTTACAAAGGTATGTGAAGAAAATAAGACCATCTTGGCAGCACTTTCCCATTAGTGCCCTGATAACTGGGTCTGAAAGCCTCACACGCAGGAGTGCTCCAGCATTTGCAGAAACCAAATGAGCTTGAAAGTGATCCAGCAGCCTCCAGACACACCCCATGGACTGCACTGAGATGCCACCCCAGAGGCAAGCACAGCAGAAGGTACTTTGGAGATCTCTTGCAGAACAGCAGTAAAATAAGGCACTTATTTACTGCTCTTTCCCAGGCTGCCTTGGTTCTCTGGCATAGCTTGAGCCAAGTACCCTGGTTGCTGCAGGGATGCCAGATGGGTGTTGTAGAGGGGGCAAAAGAAACAGTTCAGAGAAACTCTCAGAGTTCAGATTTTCAGAAGTGACATCTGAAAATTGCTCCTCTCTCAACTTGTCCTTGGAAAATGGGAAAAATATTCCAATAAATGCCAAGTTTGCCACTGAGCTCCCTGGTGTTCTCAGAGAACAGAGCAGGCCACTGCATTGCAAACAAGGCACCTTAACTGGGCTGTTTCAGAATGACTATTTAAGATTCTTCCTATCAAAGTCAAGCTCTTCTGTAAACTGGATGTGCTCTTACCTTAGATTTTTGAGCACCAACAAAACACCACAGCCCTGGCCAAGTAACTGGGGTTTTTTTTGCCATAACTACAGTTTTCATACCCTGTCTCTGGTGAATCATTTCAGCTTTTCTCCCCCATTAAAATAATCTTCACTTCCATGAGAATTTAACCTGAGAGTAGAAGAAAACCAACAAAATCTGGGCTCACAACCTTTCAGTTCTTTGTTGCACATCAGAAGAAAGTGCAGCAGCTTCTCTACAGGCATTTTCCCTCTTTTCCTGTTATGTTTAAATAAAAGAGCATTCAGATTTAATTATGTAAAATGCTTTTAGCCCAGCTCAGCAGGCATGCAGCTTAAAGACAATCACTATCCTCAGATATTTCTGTACAGAAAACCTCATGGATGATTATAAGTGTGGGAAGTTCCACTCATTTCTATGCACATCCACTTCACCATGATTTTAAAAATAAAGTTACAGGGATTACGAGAAACTTTTTAATCAAATGTCCTCTTACCAAAAAAAAAACCTGGGTTGCCAAAACTAAATATTTAGGGAGGACATTGTACTTTAATTAAAATCTTTATTGGGGGAAAAAGAAATGTTGGCCTTGCCTTGCCAGTCACTCAGAAATAAAATATGGCATTTCAAACTTGTCTCCCTCCATCTCAAAACATATGGTTTGACACCATTCTGGCCTGTGAGAATATTTTACAACTTTGGGTTTTGTTCTAATGTGAAATTAAAACAAATTGTAAAGCCTGGAGGTTGGCTGTGAAGTAGGAAGCGTTGTGCAAATGCCAAATTTAACACCTAGTTTTTGTTACTTGAGTTTCAGGTGCTGAGGCTGCAAAAGTGAAGGGAAAAGTCCTTTTTAGAGGGTTTCTAAAACGTGAGCCCCTCTTCTGTTCTTAATGCAGACAACCTGCATTGGGTATCCTGCAAACAGCTCCTCCCCAGGAGTTAACATGGGCTGTGCACAGCCTGGGTCACCTGGGCAGCCTGGCTTTGCTGGGAGGTGTCTCTACACTGGGGCTGTAATCAGAAGGGTTGTGCACAGAGCTTTCAGGGAACTTTTCCATCTTTATCTATTCATTATATGTTTGTTTACCAACAGAGACCTACCTCTAAGACAATTTTACTGTAGGAAAATCACATTTTGATCAGTCTTTCCAAGCTGATAACCACCTTTTCCCCAAAATTGCTTTATCAGAGATTAACACTCATGACAAACTGCTCTGCACTCTCATTTACAACTCATAGAATCCAAAACCAGAAAAGCTAAAATACTTTTTTTCCCACTTTAAAAAGTCAGAGCACCCAGGGAAGCCCAATCACAAAGCTCATATGTGTCAGACTGATTCAAAGTGACCTGTCTTAACTCCAGGGTAGTCTAAGCTATAAAATCCAACAATCTTTGGATGATTTTATTGCTCAAATTATCATGGAGACTAATAACAGCCATAACTGTGTTCTGAGAAGATATTTCCTCTCTCTATATATATCTAGTAGGAAAAATATTGTACAGATTTCCCTCAATTATTATGGTTTTTACTAAGAGTATTTGTTACTGAGAACCACTTTTAGCTTTGTGGTTATTTGGCAATTTTGTTTGCCAACTGTTCCCAAATAAGAAAAAATTCCTTTTCTCCTTCCTGGTTTCAATGGCCAAGTGAAAAAAAAAAATCAGTGTGGTGATGAAGATATAATTCTGTTTTCTTTCAAAGCTCATGCATTAAGTACTTTCCTCAAGTATTTCCAGACTGGATAGCATCCCTCTCTGAACATCCCACATCAGGAAGGGGAAAAAAACAACAAAACCCGAACAAAAACCAACAAAACAAACCCAAACCCACTGACATTTTTCCTTATCAGCTGGGTGAGGATCAGCTCAGGATTTTTGCAGTACTTAACACACCGTGTGGAGGAGACAGCCTGGATTTGGAGGAGGATGTCTACAGATAAGACATTTCCCTTGGCTATCTTTGCCAAACCACGTAACATGCTGGTGACTATTAGTTTTATCCTGCTGCAATATGTTTTGTCTTAATTTTCATGCTCTTAAAGGAGAAAAATCAAGCTTAAAAAAAAATAGAGCATTATATATGCTCTATACATCCACATAGTTGCTATTAGCTCAGTAATCTAGGGAAACAGTGGCCAGCTGGAACTGGGGAGATGATGTTGCATAGTTCTCCAACAGTGACCCTTGAGGGCTGGAACAGAGATGTATTAGTTGGAGCCAGAAGGGAGCACTTTGTCTCCTAAATCCCTTGGAGTAAGTTGATTTTTCTTGCCAGCCTGCAATTGATTGAGTCATCACAGGTCAGTGATGACTGTGGATAAATATTTCCTTTGAAGACGTCAGACTAAAAAGCAGTACAATAAATTCCCACACGTTGGGCTGAGCAGAGCAGCAGGACCCCAACAGTCACAGCTGGGGTGAAAGGAGCATTTGTGGGACCTAAATTGACACCACCCTTTGGAGACATATACAACATGCATCAGACTCACATTGCTACCAAATGTTTTCTCCCCAGGCAGATGAAAATGGGATTTTCTCTTTCCCTGTCCCCATTTATCCTGTCTCAAGAAGCCCGAGCCCATGCAAACAGCCCCTCAATGTCCAAAACATTCCAGATTCAGTTTCATCTGAGTTCAGGAGAGCCAAGGTGGAGGCCACCAACCTTCTAACTGGACCAAGACAGGTAGACAGGAAGGAAAGGATGGTTTTCAAACCTCCCACAGATCTCCACCTTCAGCAGCATCATGATACCTAACAAAAGGCTTGGGCTATATCCTGTCAATTTAACATGCAGAAGATTTTGTGCAGCATTCCCAGGAAAAGTCCATCTGACAGTGACCAGTGAAACTGAGAATCCATCATGTTGGCTGAGGGAATATATTCCTATGAAGGGAATTGTCATTTGTAGCAGATGGTTTGGAAGATGATTCCTCCTCTAACTTCTCTCAATTAACCCCAAAATTCAATATCAAGGCTAGTTATAGAGTTTAAAAATAAAAATTATATTTTTCTAGACCTATTTATTTTGCTTGTTAATGGATTAAAATAGTTCCCAGCTGTGCAAAGTTCTCATTATGTTCATTACTTATAATGCACCTCACAATGAGATGATTAATTCAGCACACTTGCAGGCCCTTCATTGAATGCTGTTGATTAAGCAATTATGTTAATCCACTGGTGTTTGTTTTCTCACTGCTCTGATGATGGTTGGGACCAATTTCTTAGGTGAATTATTCCATGTACACACTAGAAAGTTTTGCTAACATTTGCAAAGGCCAAATCCACCATTCACAAACAATGTGAAGGTGAAAATTGCAGATTATTTGTCTCTAGTGTATTTTGGAAGGCTAAAAAAAAAAAGTCTTAAGACTTCATTTTAATTCCTCCTGTTTTGGGCCAACTCCTGGACAGGAGAAGCAGAGGGTTTTTTTCTCTGTCTGCCTTAAGACTGAAGTGGTCATTTCAGGCCATGCAGACATTAATACTTTCATTTTATTTGCATGCTCTTGTATTGATTGTATTCAGGGGTGGATTTGGTCTTATATTTCCACAAGACTGATAGCAAAATGGTTTTCAGCAATACTGTGTGGGTGAAATATGCAACTAACCCAAATATCATGCTGTTCAGAGTCAGAAACCTGACGTTTGGAGGAGGAATATGACAACTTCATGTGATCAGCACCATGAAAAATGGACAATTATTCCCCTTGATTTAGTCTCCAATTTGATCTAAAGCAGTAGGTGATTAGAAAAAGGGAGGCCATTCTCCTCCTCCTAGATGAAAGTATTTTTGTCAGTAACAAAAATGGAAACAGAAATACTGCGGTGGGAGAAATATGTCATAAATTTTAACAGTCTTTGCTCAGCTTCGTCGGATGGGGCAGTGGTTCTTAAAGTATATTTGTCTGTTACCTACAAAGACATGTGATGGAAATATTTCCAAGCAGCCAGAAACATCCTACACCCAGCTCCCTGGGTGTCCCAGGAACCACCAGCCCTCGTTTGCGAGTTGCCGTTTACCATTCCGCCAGCTCCAGAGGGAAGGGAAGGAAAGGGAAGGAAAGACAGACCCCAGCCCTGCCTCAGCAGACTAAACAGCAGCCCCACAGCAGTGCCCAGCTCCACTTTGGCCAAACCCTTGGAGGAGCTCATGAATAATAGACACATGAAAAATGCCAACAGACTTCCCATCCATCGCAGCAGCCAAAACCAAAAGGCAAAACAGGAGCACAAGCCAAACCTGCACAAAACTCCCCTATCCCCAAAGGCCTCTGATAACTTTTCAGTTCCTTATGTGGAAAAAAAAATAAATATATATATGATAAAGTGGCAGGTTATAGATGCAAAGCAGCAAGATTTAGTCATCCCAACCTCCAAGGCTTTGTGTTCTCCATGCCTTCCCTTAGCTCTTGTCTTTAAGTGCATATTCATAAGAGCTCCACTGATATTTTCTGAATCTAGACCATCAGTGACCACAGCTTTTATTTTGGGAGGTCCATTTCCATAGCAACAGCTCATAAAAGAGACTAAATAAAGCTCAGATCTCTGCAGCTCAGGTTGATCTATTATATATTGGTCACTGCAGTGTGCTGACGGCTTTCCTGCAATGTGGCCTGTGTCTTTTTTATGATCTACATTCTTGGTGAGTGTTGGGGAGATTGATCCCATTCTGCTATCCAGATTTTAAAACAGATGTGTGGGGTGAAAAAAAAAAAAGCTGCAGAGGGTGCAGGAAAGAGGTGCAAAAAACAAAAAAATAAATATAAAAACTCCAAGGAAAGCTTCTCGGGGAGACCTGTTTAGGTTTGTCAGAGGACTGTAGAGTAGCTTGATAACACTGTAAAAATACCTTCCCAAAAGGGAAGCTGAGTAAGCCCAAATCCAGTAGGGAAAGATTAGTGTGATTAGCAGAGGGAACTACTACAGAAGCACTAAGTTCTCAAGGTCTTCCTGCCTTCAGGTCAAGAGCAGATGCCTTTCTGGTAGTGATGTCCTAGCTAGATAGGGATTGCTGGGCCTGGTAGGAGGCACCAGGGGGAAATTTAATCTTCCTGATGTCAGATTACACAGCCAGGAAAAGCCTTCTAAATTTAAATTATATTCATCTGTCAAGAAAGTGTCACTGAGATTGGGGGGTTTAATTAAAAACAAGCTTTCTTTCTATACATACCACCAAGAGGAAGCATTTGGGGTTTTTTTCATAAACATTCCTGTTGGAAATGGTAACAAATTCAAGTAAAAAACCCTGAAGGACAGCTGGCAGCCATAGGAAAATCTTTAACATTACTCCAGTGAATAATTTTCTTCTTTCCAATACCTCTAGAAAACAGTATTATCTGGTCTTTCCTAGTAGCATCCTAACTTCGAGGCAAATCACAGAACAGAATCACTTCTCTGGCATCCAGCACCTTGATTTCTTTCATCTTCCTCCCCTGCCATGAGATGAGGACCCTGTAATTGTGATTAAGCTGGGTTTTTTTCTTTTTACAACTGCTTCAAGGAACTGAAGGCACCTCATGCTTTACAAGGCAGTTAAGCAGAGCGTGGAATTTGCTCTTAATATTCATCCACATGTTTTATGAATTTCCATATTTGAGTTTAAGCCTGGATTTTAAAGCCAGACTTGTTTTAATTCATTTATGTCTTAAACTCAATACCACTTTCTGTATTCTCCTATTTTGGGAAACCCGAGTTGAATTGCTTAGAGGAGAAAATGGATCAGAATTCTTGGGGGTTTTCTCCCTCCAAACTGAGTTGTGCAGCCAGCTGCTCCTCCATGAGCAAGCTCCATCACATCAGGAGGAGACTGCCATAGGAACCCTGCAAGCCCCAGTGGGCAGAAGAAGGTGTTGAAGGGGGGTCAAAGAGCCTGATAGACATGAAAAGGCTTTTTTTTGGTTGTTTGCAGCTGGTTCCTTTCTGCTCTCAACTGTACAAAGGCGGGTGGCAGAGGAGAGAGGCTGGATTATCAAAGGGACACCCTTTCCAGCCCCAGTCAGGAAAGAGGGGAGACAAAAGGCACCCAGCAGCAGCCACATGGAAGGGGCTTCAGCAAACAGGCTGCTTCCTCTGCTGGTCCTCAGAAGCCCAGGATCCATCACCCCGTTTGTTTTTCCAAGGAAATAATTAAAGATGTGGATAAAAAAAAAAATTAACAAAAGACTGACCCTTCCTTTTTTTTTCCCCCCTCCCTCCCTCTTCTTTTTTTCTGCCTGCCCACTTGATGGAAATCATTTTCATACCCCCCTCCTCCATCCACAGACAGCAACAGCCCCGACACTGCAGCAGAGATTGGTTTACATCCCAGTAGAAGGGAATACTTAAGGAAACTTTTGGCAGTATTATGGATTGAAGTGCAAGGAGATGGTTTTATCAGGAGGCTTCAAGGGTATTATTGTCCAAATAAACACTTGCTTTGCCAGACATGATCTACAGCTGCTGCACAGAGACCCTTGAATTTCATCTGAATTTCAATCTCTCTGTCCTTTTTGCCTTTCCTACTGCACTGTTTTCAGCCCTGAATAGCCTACTGTGCTGGATTACTTCATTTTTTCCATCTTAATAGGCTTCACTAGGCTCTGACTCCTGACTTCCTGCCCACCACTCTAGTCCCCACTTCATCTAGATTTAGGAAGCTTTAACATGCTTTGTGTTTTTGCCTTTTTTCCAGCTGCTGGAGGACAGGATGCTCCCCCAGACTTTGCTATCATGATGCAGCAGTTCATTTCTGACCAATTTCAGCACAGACCCACCCCGACACACAGCTCCTCACATGCATTACAGACAAGCACAGTGCTTCAATAAAGTAGTTGAGACAAACTTTCCAAGGAATTTCTTAATTCCTTATCACTTTCCACTACCCACGCTGCTCTCTAGTCTCACAAACCCACAAGCAACAAAGAACAGGAGATGTTTCTGCAGCATCAATTAAAAAAGTTACCTGCGAGCTTCACTAAAAGACCACCTCAAGCAGAGAATTAGAGGGAAAACAGCAGAAACAAGTGGATTTTTTTCCAGAAAGAATACTTCAAAAAGAAATCACACCAGCCAAACAACCACGAACATAATTCTCTTCATGTAACACCAGAAGAAATTAACTTCTAGTTGCTCCTTTTCATTTTTTTATTCCTTCTTTCACTGCTTCTTGCTCTCCCTCTTGGTTTAGAGGCTTTCTGAGGCTTAAGCACTCAACCTAGTCATGGCTTCCAGCACTTAAGCACAAAACAGTCTCACCAACAAGGCCAATGAAAACCCATTCCAACCCCCTCAGAGTGAAATCAGCCCAACACTGACCTGAACACCTCCCCTTTGCAGTTGAGCACCAGCAGCTCCCAGGAACAGTCTCTCCAAGCTTCTTAGGGCTGATCTCTTGAGCACAGGGCAGAGACTTCCCTGTGAGCACCTCTCCAACGAGCCAAAGGCAGAACTGGCTCCCAGGAGGCTTATATTGGGTGGTAGTTTTGCAGTGTTATTGCTCACACCTGGGTGCTCAGCCCCACACCCTCACCTGGGAGCTCAGCCCCACACCCTCATCAGGCCACCAACCAGCTCCAGCTGTGACCAGTCTTCTCACCAACTGGTCTGGCCCAGGAGTAAAATACTCCAAGACTTGCTTGTAGCATTGAGATTGTAATTCTTTTCCTTCCTTTAATTGCCCTGTGTTTGGCAGATAAACTGTGTTCTGTATTAAACAGGATTCCCTTCCAATAAAGGGAATCTTTCCTTGCACCTCCCCAGAATGAAATCAGTAACAGCAGACACCTTGCTACCTCCAATGCACTACTAATGCTGTTCTCAGGTAGTTAATACCCTCATAAAGATTAGTTTTTGCTAAATTGAGCTCACCAATTTCAATCCCTGTCACAAACTCAGAAATGTTTATTTCTAGTATTTAATCTTGAGACCTACCAAGTCTGAACTGCAAATCTTGTATCCACAGGACAGGAGTCCTGAACTTTGTCCCTAAATTCAGTGTCTGGTTTTTAATCTGGGTACAAATCTGAGTGTTTCCCAGAAGGGTTCAGACCTGAGGTCTTGCTAGACAAGCACAACTAAAAAAGAAGTGCTAAACTCTTAGGTTCAAGATATTCCTGGTTAGGAAGTGCACTGATTTCTGCCCAACAGAGAAATGCTCAGTGAAACCTCATCCCTTCTCCTATGCACACCCAAAAAGACAGATATTCTATGTACTGGTGACAGGTACAGGCTGGAGAACAACTGCACAGCTTAGAGCAACCAGGCCAAGCTCTAAAGGAGAACTGGATTTTATCCAGTGTCCACAAGCAGCTGAAGAGTTAATTAACTGGGATTTCTGTTCCTTGCTCTTCCATCAGCCTTCTTCCTCGGTTTTGTGAAGGCAGATTTTGTATCCCCAGGACATGGGGGACCAGAGGTGGGTGCTGCTGCTCTCCCCTTTGGACAGACAGGGATTTAGTGTGAGGACAGCACATCCAGCCACCCTCAGCTGAGCAGCCCCCAGGTTCCAGTGCTGCAGGAACCCAGCAGCCCTCAGCCTGCAGCTTGTGTTTGTTTTTTATACCTGAAAAGCAAGACTTCATAAGTTTTGCCTTTCAAGCCTTAATCTCTAAGTTCCTCACTTTCCACCACCTACTCAAGAAGTGAATGCAACATTTCTAAACCACTTCAACCTGATCTACCCCATTTAGCTTGCTAAATCTAAAGAAGCCTTTCACAGTGCTGGTGATGGGCACCAGCTCTGAATGCAGCATGTGGGAGCCCCTTGCTTTGAATTTCCTTGGGGCATAGACAAGCTCTGTTGTTCCCACACCTTGATGAAATGATGAGACAAGAAGCAACCTTGTCTAACTTCACTGACTCTGGGGCTGCCCTTCAAAAGCTGCTGTCAGCCAGGAAGGGGTAGATGTTTAGACCATTAACATTTTCTCCTTGATTGGCCTGGAAAAATAGAGAGCTTTACTTTCATGCTAGCAAATGCAATATACATGTGCAACGTAAACACAAGTGGAGTTTCTTTCTGCACTGCACCACACTACAAATAAACAGACCTGTCCTTCACAGACACACCAGGACTCCTCCAAAGGCCCAGGGCTCACAGCACTGTGGGACAGTTGTTGCAGCCCTTGGCTGTGTCGTCAGCACATCCCTCTCTGTTTTCCCATGAAATTGAAGGAATTACTGGTTTAACACACGCCTGCAGTTGAACCTTGAGCCTACAGTTATGATAATAAAACCATCAGGAGTTTGTATTTATTTGTCTGATTGCATTTAAAAGATATATTTTCTTTTTTTTTTTTCCCCAGAGATTCAACTATGTGACTTTTATGTCACTCACATAGTTGAGTCACTTTATACCCTGTAAGAGGGCAGATTGCAGTCTTTCTAATAAAAAATGATCGTTTAGAGCACTCCAAGAAAAGATAAATGAATCTAATCAGCTTTCCAACCAGAAATATTATCTATTTACTTTCTTTGCAGGTGTCTCCATTTGGGGTGTCATGAGTCATTTGTCTTTGCTTGTTTTTTTGCAAGAACTTACAGTAGGATGCACCTATATATTTATAAATACCATAAACTATTGGTTTCCAGTAAAGTAAGGGAAGATCCTGAAAAGGATTTAATTCCTATTGTGGTTTCTCAACCTCTTTGAAATTTCCTCAGTCTAGGGCTGAAGCAGGGCACAATTTTTATCCTTTGAACATAAAGGAAATTGTCTCATCACTCCATCTTGACTCTTTCTCACTCCTTTGTGGGAGCACTACCAGCCTGAAAACACCAGGTCTGACCTGAAACCAACAGTAAGCTGCAGCTGATAACCAGTCTCCACATACCTGTGTGGTCTGATGTCAGAGAAATAGCTTGGAAATGGCAAATCAGATGAAATTACATGATTCTTATCTTTTTCCCCTATAGAGGGCATGAGCTGCTGATTTAGAAGCTGCTTGAAGTAAAGGGAAACTGGGAAAAAAAAGTATTTTTTTCACTAAGTTTTAGGGACTTGTAGCAGATATTAGCAAGGGGACCTAACACAGTTATTAGCTATGCAAGACTATTGTTTATTTTTACACAGGAACTAAAGGAGAAAGTATCTGTGCTTATTTTTCTTTACTTAGTTAAAGAAATGGTATAGCTTCTGGAAAGGGTTAAATAATTTCCTCCTTTCCTGCACTCCTAAGGCTGCTCTGCCTGCGTGTGCACGCGTGAGGTTCCCCACTCACCACAGCTCTGTTTTCCAAAAGGAAATTAAAATGAAATACATCAGGCATGCTGGGACTTCACACTTCAGAGACTCACAAAGCAACACGACCTGTTTCAATTGATTGTCACTTCAACTGCCCACAGCTACTCTTTAGCTTAAGGTTTTACTGCTCTTAATGGGACAATCTCTTCCAACAACTTCATTGAGCTGGTGCTGAGACCCCTATAAAGGCAGGACCATTAGCAGTGCAGCATAAAGAGCAGTGATGCCAAGGGTAGTGACAGAGGGTTACCTGCCCATCTCCAGGAAAGCCTTTTCCCATGGGGATGCCAACATCCCACAGCAGGAGGAATCATGTGGTCTCCTCAGCACTTGGTCTCTACCAGCCCTGCAGCTTTTCTTGCATTGTTTGTGCCTCTGTAATTATAACTTTCCTGATACAATTAATGCAACAGCTGGTGACTCAGCTTTTGGAAATATTACAGGTGAAATGTGTATTGGCCAGAGAGGACAGGGAAGCAGGGAATTCAGGCATGCTCATTTCTGCTGGAATGCAGGAGGACAATGGGCAGGGAAACTGTATAAATGCTCCTAAATATGAAATGTACCCAGCTCTGGGTGGGGGGCAGTGCCCAGAGGCAGCCTCTGAAGCAACAACGAGCACATTGTCCTGCCAGGGGCTGGGATGCTCCTCATGCAGCACCACAGAGCCTGCTGCCATTCCAGGGAAACATGACTCCTTTGAATCTCCTGTTGGATGTCAGATACTTCAGGGGCTGCTGAAACCCTACAGACTCCAAGCCAGGCCTGGCAGTGAGTGGTTTGTTATTGTGGAAGGATATTTTCCAGTGTTGAAGTTGTCAGCACTCATTTCTCTGGGTGGGTTTGATGCACACATCATTTTAGGAATTTATTTGACTGACAAATGCTCTCCCACCCCAGCTAAGCCCTGCACACAGAGCTTCCTGACCAGGAGATTCAGAGGTACCTGCAAAGCTGCAGGATCAAAATTGCCTATTAAAGCAAAATGAGTAAAGCACCTTTTAAGGAAACTTGAAGCAAGAATTCCATGTATCTTAAAGTATTTGCTGCCTTGCAACTCATTTCTACTGTTCTTAAGTCTGACTATTGGGTTTAAACTACAGTATCAAATAGAAAACTCCCCCTTTGCAGAGTAATATCTGTATTTTTTATTATTAGGTACAGCTACCAGTGACCATCAGGCTTGTGTTTCCTGAATGTCAGTACATCAAACCACATCCGAGAACACTGAAAAAAAAGATATATTCAAATTTGAGAAGCAAAGGCTTTTAAGTGATAATTTGTGGCTTGGGTAAGGGGTAAGATATCAACAGGGAGATGCTGCAATATCGTGAGCTATAGGGTAACCTAAAGTCTCATTCCAAAATGTGGGAACACTGTTCTAGTTTATGAGTGTGGAGCAGAGGGTAGCTAGTTATGAAACTGCATTCATATAAATCATAGTTACTACAGAAATCAAAAGCAGGCTCTGTTTAAGGTATTTCTAAGCCTCTAGCTTTATGAGACAGTTTTAAGTAGAAATGTAAGAATTCTAGCATTCAGAGCTGTATTCTTTTTGTTCTTTACAAAATCTTTTTC
>JAOEGS010007140.1:28479-73950 GCA_025447755.1 Corythornis vintsioides
TATAGAAAAAAAAATATAAAATTGATAAAAAAACCACAGAGATCACAGAAGAAAAATACACTGTCTCCTTTCCCAGGAAGGATCTCTGATGTATCCTCTGGCAAACTGGTGTTGTGCTGGAGCAGGGAGGTTGGGATGCAGCATGGGTTTGGGGAATACCTCACACAAATCAGAACTAGACTTGAGTAGTTCACCACTTGTAATATAGTGTATGAGGAGCTGGCAGCTCATTTGTGTGGTTGTGAACAGATGTTTATATACAGTGTGCTTATAAATATGTATATATACACTCATTTGTGTGAGCACAGCCTGAAATCAGCAACAAAGCACCAGTATTATCTTCTACTTGAAAGAAAATGTCTCTTTTACCTGAAAGAAAATGTCTCAAGAAAAGGAAACGTCAGTTTGAATCTGTGACAGAAAGGTATGAAAACTCAAACCTCAAAGGTGACTCAGAACTACACCCTGGGGTTTCTCCCTTCTTTAAATCCAACAGGCAACCAAGCAGCTTCTGAAGGCAATCTCCTCAAGGAGGGGTCTGTCTTCAGAACATTCTCATAGTCAAATGCTGGATTTAAACTTGAAGCTCGTGGTCATCCCTGGTTTCGTGGCTCCTTCATTTTTGGTTCTAGGCAACCAAGGTGCTGAGATCAGTTTGCTTTGCTCAGAGTCTGAGCCAACTGTGCTGCAGGGACAATGTTCTCTGGAGTGTCCACTGAATTCCCAAGATTCTGTGTCTTTGGACTGCAGGGAATAGCAAATAATGAAAGGGTTGAGAGATAACAAAGGAGATGGTTCTCCACAGGGCATCTGCCTTTGCTGGATTCTATCCTCCCCTTCAAGAAGCAGAAGAAAAGCAGAATACATCAGTAGCATTAAAAAAAAAAATTAAATGCTACTCTCCATTCTACGTTATTGCAGAAAAGTAATTAAAATCCTAGCTGCTGACTCCTTCCCCTGGGATCAAATTTTTACTGGAAACGAAAAGGAAAGGTGGTTGAACTGTGGAAACATTTACCAGCTGCAGGTATAATACTGTGTCTGTTGTCAGAGTGAACATTTCATTGGTTTATTTCTGGAGGATTATTTAGAGGGTTGTGGTCTTACGTCCAGGTCTCAAGAAAAAAAAATATAGCCTATGAGGTGTGCCTTCTTTCTGCAGAATAGTGATTTGTTATGTGTTTGTCTGAGTTAAATATAGCAGCCAGTCATGCTGCACAGTCTGATATTTTATCCTGCTAACTTTA
The DNA here is from genome assembly GCA_025447755.1 of Corythornis vintsioides. Taxonomy (NCBI): domain Eukaryota; kingdom Metazoa; phylum Chordata; class Aves; order Coraciiformes; family Alcedinidae; genus Corythornis; species Corythornis vintsioides. The sequence goes on from JAOEGS010007140.1 coordinate 29,727, forward strand.
AAAAAATAAAAAAATTCTTGTTTGGATAGATGAAAAAGTCAGCAGAAAAGCCACAGTTCCTAGGTTTGCTTCCAGGCTGGTTCAGGTGCTCAGGGTGGCAAAATTCACTAATCAGTTGATATGATCAGATGGCTTCAGCCACATCTGGATGCTCTCCATTGACACTCTTGCCAGTGATGATTCCTGCTCCAGTGAGGTGCCCAGCTCTGATACTTCTTGGGTTCAGTGAGTGGAACACAGAGGTTGTGCCAGGGCAGCTGACAGCTCCATTCAGTGCCTGGCAGTGAGCAATGCCACGGGGACAATGTAAAAGGCAGCAGAAGCAGCAGGTAAAAATTTGCCAGCCCAGCCACTATCTGCAGCTCTGAGGGGTTTTCTGTGTGTGCAACTGGTCTGTGACTCCCAGGCTGGGCACTGCAGAGTGGAATTCAATCTTTCAGGAAGAATAGTTGTTTCTCAGTGAACTCACCTTGATTTCATAGGTGGGAGGAGAAAAATGCAGATGACCCAACTAATATTTTCTTGTCCTGACAGAAGGTCTCGTGTCACTCCACTGGTGCTTCTGCTTGAGGCTGACAGTGAAGATCTGGGTCAGGATGAAAGAAATAATAGCAAGTTACAGTGGGAACTGAGCACATTTGGAAGATTAAGCAATTTTACAAGTCATGTAGATTGTGCTTTCTTGATTTTAGCAGCACTTGGGGTATTTCCTTCGCTGGCTTTGTCCTCCAACAGAGTTTTCTGTCACTACCAGCAGTTGCTGCTGCTGCAGGAGGCTTCAGTTGTGATTACAAGCCTCCCTGGGAAATACCAGCTTAATAGCAGTATCTCTGAATGACATCCAGCACTGATATTTATTTTTCCTCAACAAGATTTATTTGGCTCCCAGCCAGGGCTCAGCCTTTTCCCTGTACTCCTTGAATTTTCCTGGAGTTGCCCACTTCTCCTGACTGCCTGCATTCACAGCTCTGGCTTGAGCAGCCCACAGCCAAGCACAGCTCCCTGCCCACTGTGACCTGCCCTTCATCTCAGTTCCCTTTGCTCAAGGAAATGGGTTTTGTATGATTTTGTACCCTGGCTGTGTGACATACGCTGCCACACTGAGGGTTTTGTCTGAAGTGTCATTTCTGTTATCATCCTTTACATGCTCCTTACAGCCTGTAATGGGATAAAGACACATACAGAAAAAATACTGCTGACTTTGGGCACGAGACTGTTTACTCAAGCTGGCTGAGTTACATATTTTGGTTTAATAATTACAAACTTTTTCTCTTGCTTCAATTTAGTGAACCCTGCTATTTTCTCCCACTGAAGCCCAAAAAAGTATTTACCCAGCTCAGTGCTCCTGTGGCTAAACACTAATGTGATGCTCCAATACTGGGAATCATTGCAATGGTTTTGGTGGATTGGTGATTTTTAATTTTCCCCTAATGATCTTTGAAACCAGACTATGCAGAGAAGGCAGTGAGACACCGTCCCTAGGTAGGAAGGAGTGAAGGATGGAGAGAAGCACTTTAAGGTGCAAAAATGTACCTCAGCTCCCTTCGTGGAGTGGAAATGGTACTGAGCAGTGCAACAAGTGAATCTAAAAGACTTTCTGGGATGTGACTAGAAGCCAGAAAGACATGTACATCTCTATAAAGATGGAATGCCATCAAGAGAGCTTCTGGGCAGGACTGGCACCTCCCGTGGCTAGCTGAAGGTGAATGTGCTATTTCCTCTGTGCCTTGTCAAGGGAATCACATCACACGGAAAGATAAACAGGTTCAGCATAGGAGAGAGGCTGTGCTGGACCCAGGAGCACCTCCAGAAACAGCTTCTCTGGAAGCAGATAATCTCAGAGCAAACAGCTCCACCTCACCAGCACCTCCAGAGCCCTTGCTATTGCTGTTAGCTTTGGTGAAGATATTATTTTCCCATAGCTGAGAAAAGAATTTCACAGAATCAGAGAAATGTTTTGGTTGGAAGAGATCTTTAAGCTCATCAAGTCCAACCATTAAAAATCTGGTTAAATTTGGTTCTGTTTGTTGAATTTCTCTGGAATAAGAAGGATAAGTGTTTCATGGCATCTGCAGTTTTCCTTCTGCTTCCAGGGAGATGTGGCAACGGAAAAAAAAAGGGGGGAAAGAGAAGCTATCAGAGCGTGGCCTGTTCAGTGTGATTTCTACAGCAAGGGAACTATTTTTGTTGTTCCACCCTTTCATCACCAGTTTTTCTTTCCCTACTTAGATCAAGAAAGGCCCCACTCTGGGCCTTGTGCTGTTCATGATAATGGCACTGGCTACCTCCCCGAGTTAGGAGTAAGCTCTTCTATCTTTCTCCTTCACCATTTCAAGTTGTGCTGAATCTCTTGCTTCATCCAGAGGAAAGCACCATACGTAGGAACATACTTTGGTTTGCAGTTGATTTTCCTCTGCTTTCCCTTCCCTAATCCAAACAACCCAACATTTCCTTAGATTGGCTCTGCTGACTCAAAGGAGGGCACTTCTCTGGAGTCTCCCTGCTACCCCTGCTGGGTTGGATGTGGGTTGTTACAACAAACATCATGAGATGCTGGAAATAGCTGGAGTGACACCAACTCGTGGGCTGCTTCTTTCTTAATCAAGCTCATTAAATAAACAAAATAAACAAAGCATCTGGGCTGAAACGTGAAAATTTAATTATCTGCTTATTTCTAAAGCTGCTATTGAATCATGAGCTGTGAACATGGAGTGGGGGGATCTTACCATTCCGTTTCAAAATGCAGTATATTAGCTTTGGAAAAAGAATTACTGATGTGGCTTGAAGGGAGCAGTGTGTGAAGCAGGAGGCATCCTGCCTTAATACTATTCTAAATCTAGATTCCAAAATGTAGTTATGGCCACAGTGCTCTTTCACTTACAAGTAGTTTTCCATAGGTGATGTCTTGTTCCACTTGGGAAATGTCTGTGTTGTAGAGACCAATCCATGGCTTGAATCTCACAGGATGGCCCAGCTCTGGAAAAGACCTTCACCTGCCCATCACACTGCAGTTCTTGATGGTGCTTCACTGAGGTGGTTTTGGTTATCTGTGCTGATGGCAACTGTCATGAGTTGCTGGTGGCAAAACTGTTAAAAGAAATAAATTGCAGAATTATCTTTCATAAATAATTTTTTTGTTTGTTTTTTAACTTGTACTGAGTGTCTAAAGCTCATGAGGTTACTCCTGCAATCTCCTGCAGACATGAATTCCTCTGCTGCTCTGTGTGCTCCTCTAAAATAATGATCCCACATACACATGGTCTTCAGACAGCAGGTACAATAAAAATAATGATTTCTATCAAGTCTGATACATGTGGGGTTTTTTTCTTTAAATTAGATCATTTATCAATGCAACTTTAGACATAATAATCATACTTTTGCTACAGAAATGTTGATGGTTTTTATTCTGCTCCACAAGAATGGAATGATCTGGCAGGGAGAGGAAAGTGCTTCATATTCAGGAGCTTTTCTCCTGTTCTGTGGTAAGCACTGATGTTTAGATATGCATATACATGCACACACATATACATCAACACAAATAGATATTGTTTTTGCCCAGCTCTTAAAAAATGTTCTGCATCTGGTGCAAGAAGCCACATTTACCACTGGCTGGAGAGAAAACATATTAATATGAAATCAAATATTTGGCTTGTTGAATGCAAGATGTAATTACATTCACTTGAACACACTTACACTTGGGAAAGAAACCGTACTTGGGAGAAAAAAATAATTTTCAAAGGTGTTTTCATGTCTATCCTGGGAGAGAGAAAAAGCAGGGGTGACTTTGCTCTAAATATAATAATCTGCTTCTTTTTTAAAAAAAAAAAATATATCTGAAATGTTTTATGCCACAGCTCAAATCCTATAATTACAAAGTAGCCTTTGCAAAGAAGTTTTTCACCTAATTAGGAGCAACTTTTTCACTAAGGATTTAAAAAAACTTTTTAGAGAAAACATCCCAAAATAGAGGACTTGAGATTTTGGCTGCACTCTGATCCCTGACAGACTCCACCTCTTGCCTTGGATTTGTTCATAAACAATTTTCACTCCTTTCCAGCCGTGCAAGATGAACCTTGCTGAGGACAGGGCAGTGGTTCTGTCCTGGCAGGGTGCTGAGATGCAGGACAGATGGACAAGTGGGGTAGGAGCTGCCACAATGCACAGCCCGTGAAACGAGAACTGACCACGGGCCAAAAATGAAGGGAGGAACTCCAATCCCAAAGAAATTTGGTAAAAAAATAGTCGCTGGTGTTTTTTCTGTCTAAAAAACTGCTTAGGCACATGCTTTGGGAAGAAGCAGTCTGGTAGTTTGTTTAATATTGATAGAGTTTCCCCAAACTTTCCAAAAACTAAGCACAGGCTTAATTATGTTGCTGGACTGAAGCCTGGGATAGGTGAGATGTAAAATGGCAGTGAAAGCAGATATTTGCCTTTCTAGGTAGATTATTCAGTCCATATCATTTTCCCTTAGATCTTGGTATTTCTGGCTGGAATAATCTTTGATATCTAACAGAAGCAGGAAAGGGTTTTGTTTTCAAACACTTGCAGCCAAATTTTGCCACCTTAAAAGCTACAACTGCATCCCTGGGGTGACCCTGTTCAAAGCAAAGGAGATTTTAATCAGGTCTAAATGAATCCCTGAAGATTAAGGTAAGTTTCAAACAAGCCCTAAGGATGGTGTAAGTCAATCTTGTGCAGTGAAAAAAAAATAATCTATGATATATACTTTTTCAATCTAGTTTTCTTCTAGCCTAAATAAATGATGGGACTGCAAGAATTGCTCTGCTATTGTTTGCATGCCTCTCAGGATTATGATGGAAGCTCCAGGGTTCCAATAGAAAAAGGAAACAGAGCCTGGAAGTTGCCAGTGATTCTCAGCTTCTTTTGTTTGTTTTACAGGCAAACTCACTAAAAACAATTGCTAAAATCAGATGAGGCTGCCTCTCCCCACACACACTTCAGTGGTGCTTTCTAAGACTGTGTCATATGCAGAAACCAAGCAGAAATGGGTATTATTTTTTGCTTGTGGGTGCCCCTGGTTGACAATCAGCCAGCTCCAGTGCCTGCAACTAACTGCAGGAGAGACCCAGGAGCCTCAGCTCTGCTGCTCACTCTCATCCTGCTGCAGTTTTAGTCACAGAGTGCTCAGGGCTGCTGCTGGACACATCCCGTGAAGCTGGCAGGGAAAACTTTGAATTCTTCTTTCCAAATCAGTGTTAAAAAAAAAAAAAATCTGAAACTTTCTGGGCTCCCTGGAAACCAGGGTCCAGCCTCACCATGGTCCTTCTCTCAACTCTGATGTCTCAGCTCTTCACCCTGCAGTGCAGTCAGGGCTCAGGTCCCCACTGAGCTCCATGCAGCTGGGAAGGAGCTGGAATACTGTGTTGAATCCTCTGGCCCGAGGATTCCTCTCTGCTCTACCAGTATGTACCAGCAGATTACAAGCTCCAAGTCCCCGGCTGTGTCCCCAGGGTGCTCCTGAACTCACTGGGTCACTTGTTGCATTGCTGCTTGGCCAGCAATCCCACCCTGCCCTGATGCTCAGCGACCACAGGAGCTGCAGCTTCTCTTTGCACCACTAAAGCAGCATCAGTGGGACCCAGAAGAGGAAGACTTCAGCCTTGACATGTCATTCACCTGCAGATTCTTGCTGCTAAAATAAGCCACAAACATTTTTGTTTTGTTTTTCTCTATTTGAGTTGGTTTGGTTTTTTTTTTCCATCTGGTAACTCAAGCACTGAAGGTGGTTCCCTTCCCTTCCCTTGCCAGGGGTTGCACAGGTTGGTTCCATAAAACAATTTCTATTCTTTGTTTTCTTTGCATCCCATTGCTTTTGATACTGAGCCAAGTTCTCCACTAAAGCAGCACGACTCCTTCCCCTTGGTCCCACAGAGCTGGCCCTGCTGCATCCCAGTGCCCAGCCCTCTGTCTCATAGTCTGCCCAGGTTTTATTTTAAACCAAGACTGTCTGAGACATCATTGGAAAAAACCAAAATCCCAGGGAGGACTTGCTTAAAAACCCCTGCAAAAAATAATTGCAGCTTATTGAAAACACTACAGAGTGGTTTGAAAAGCACACAAGTCTGCTTGGAGATGGGACAGCCTCTAATCAAGCAAAGACCCAGTGAAATTTTATCTCAGCTTAATAGGTTTTGTCAACCTTTTTATTTTCTAAGCTGTGCCTGTGGCCATTTCCCACTGTCCAAAATACCTCACTGTCCTTCTTCATCACAGTGATGGGTACCAAAAGGTGCCTGGCACAGCACTGTGGCTGTGTTTGACATCTCAGAGCATTCCCAGCTCAGACCCAGCAGGCACAGGAGGAACCCACAGTAGCTGTGTTGGTGTTTGGAGAGGGAATCTCCTCACCTGGATTGGAAGGCTATGAGATTTCACAGACTGGTGCCTGTCCTGAGGCCAGAAAGCTGGGATTAGATGGACATCTGTCATCCAAGATGGGGCTTAAATTAGGTGACCCTTCAAGAGAGGGAGAATCCACCCCTTCCTCAGGTCATTCCTATGAACAGTCAGTTAATCTTCAGGCTGAAAATGGAGACCTTATTTTAATCTCTATTTTGTCCTCAAGTTACATAGTTCACAAAAAAAAAAAAAAAAAAAATCACAGCAAGAGAGAAAAACTTTCCACCAGAATAACTTATTTTGGCATGACTTTCATCATTTCCAGATTAGAGATTCAGGAAGGTTTCACACTTCTCCTTCAGCTTTGCCTTTATTATTTGTTAGTATTTTTTCAGCTCTACGTTGGGAGAAACTCCTCACTTCACCCAGGAGAGCAAACCTTCTGGCTTCATCCTTTGGAACACTGGTTTGTCATTCAGACAAGAAGTGTTGGTGCTTTAATCCACACAGAGAGGGCTAAAATTAAAATAGCTCATCTCTGCAAGTGCTCTCCTTAGACCTTCTGTCTTGATTCATTCATAGATAAAAGGACTTCACATATTTGCTAGTTTCACACCCACCCACCCTTCCAGTTCTGCAAGGCTTCACTCATTCATTTTTAAAAACATTTATGCACAAGCAAGAATCTTCCACTACACTGGGATTGGGCCTTTTGCACATGTTCTCACTTGGTAATTTTTTTTTTCCAGTCAAATCTTGATGTGAATTATATATTATTATAGCAAGGTCACTTTATTCTCCAAAGCTCCATCTGCCTTCCTAGGGGCTTTTTTATTTTCAGATTTTGCTTCTCCCCTACAGATGTAACAGTTACTTATTTCCATGGCCCTGTTCTCTTGGATCATATCTGTCTTGGATAAAGATTATTGGCCTTTTCCATTGCCATATTTCTGGCTCCCAAAGCACTCATCTCCAGGGCTGTGGTTGTGTGACTCTACTTGCTCCTGCTCTTGAGGAGCTGTCTCTTTGCTAGCCACATCTTCTGAAGTCCTTCCAGCAATGCCTGATGGTCTGGGAGACTTATGGGAAATTTTAGACAGAGATTTTCCCTCCCCCCCATACATATAACAAGGTTTTTTTAATATATATATATATATATATAGCAATTTAATATTTTATGTGTCTCAACTTGAGACGTGGGCAGACCCATGAAATATCTCCATACTGTTCAACTTAAGATTTCTAGAGATGATAACACTTACATGCCAAAATTCTTTGCTTGCTTTTTGCCTTTTACTTATTTACCTTCTCTGACTTTTACTCCCATGTTCCCATTAGGATTGTAAAGCATATTGAGTCCAAAATTACTCCAGAACATAAACTGGGGTCTTTAAGTAAGCTTCTCATCTGCCAAATGCCTCACCTCTTACTCCAAGTATTGAGAAGACTCAAAACACAGCAGATCATCCCATCCATTCACCTGCAACCAGAGCTATTTGGCTGATGCACACAAAGAAAGATGTGCTCCTTGGGTGACTTCGTAGAGAAGTATTTGCACTTTGTTTTGACAATAATTAGAGTGGGAGAATGTATTCCCATGTCATGGTTGAACCTCTGCTGAGGGCTAAACACCACACAGACACTCACCCACTGCTTCCCCTCCTCTCCAACCACTAGGAGAAAAAGGAGAATCAGGAGGAAGATATAAAGGTGAGCCCATGGGCCTTAAGATAAGGACAGCCTAGTAAAAAAACAATATTAATGAAATGATAGACAAGTAACAGAAGCTGTACCTGAGACTCCCACCTCTCCTGTTCCAGCCACACAGAAGTCATACACAGAAACCTCTGGAAAACATGCACCAGAGACCAAATCCTCCCCTTCTATAGGAGAAGGGCTCAGTAGGATATGGACACTCCCATTGGGTGCATGAGTTGTTTCCCAGCTGTGGCCCCTCCCTGCTGACTGGCCCAGCAGCTGCTGGTGATAATGAACCCAACCCAGGACACCCCCTCAGCAGAATGCACATTGACACGTGCCCAGCCCCAGCCTCTTGTGCCACGTTTATCATCTGCTCTCAAAGGAGGTGGTTTTCATTATAAGAAAAGCTTTAGCTGGATCATGAAGTGATGTGGAGTCCATAGAGCCCAAGCTTTGGACTGTAAAATCTACATGGTATAGCAATTTACTTGCACAAGTCTGTTCATGTTCTGGCTACCAGCAAGGTGGAGAGCAGAGGCAAAGGTTTTATGGGCTGAATGAGTCCAATGGGTTTAGCAATATTGGCATAAAGTGCAAATGATTTTCCATGGTCAGAGGCTGGTGAGATAGACACTGACAGCTATGAGGGGACTCTGGGTGATACCCATCAAAGCCATGAGGATGCCATTCATAAATCTCAGTGTAATTTCCTCGAGGGCTGTTGGCTGTTGTTTCATTGGCCTGATGCTGTGCAGTTTACCACTGTTGGCATTTATGCTGTGTATGTAATTTTGAGCTGGATAGTCTTGAAACCATTTAACTTGTGGAAGTAAATTGCTTGGAGCACTATGAAAATATCATTGAGACTGTGTGGTTTTTAAACTCCTTTTCACTGTACTGTGTTACTGAATTATTTCCAGCTGCTTCCAGACACTCCTTGTTGCCTTGCAACAGTGAATCTGCACACCCCGTGCCACTCACTTGATGTTTGTGTGTTTGGTGACAACAGAAGTCCTCCCAAAGCTCTTCTGTGAACATCACTAGGGTTATTGCTTAACACAGTTATCTTTTTATATTGGGAGGCACAGGTACCTTTTGTCACACCTGAGGTTTGTTTCAGAAATGCTAAACTTTCAAAGACAGGTAAAGACTTTTCCCACCTTATCTCCATCTGAGTGTAGATTTCCAGGTGGCTCAGCTGGGACTTCTACAGAGAAGTTCTGGCAGGACCTCCCATGAAACAAGCAGTTGAATTTAAGTCTGATGCAAATTCTGGAGTTCCCAGTGTAGTCAGTAACAGACAACAACACAGGTGATGCTGCAACAACTTTAGGAAGCTGTTGCCCCAACATTGAATCCACTGTGTTTAGCCACACTCTGGTTACTGACAAAAACTCCAGTCCATTGATGCTGGGATGTCAAACATGAGGCCATGGAAAAGAACAGCCCTGTGGTTACCTTTGCTGACAGAGACCTGGTAACAGCTGAAAAAATCCAACCTTGACTTGACTTCAGTGAGCCAAAACGTGGACATGATTTAGGTTCTGCTTAGAACAGGCTTTGTTTTGATGTATTTTAATAATAACCTGAAAAGAAAGACATGATGAGCTAAAGCTGTGAAATAAGCAGGGTTAACTCATTTTACTGGATGTGGTCTCACCCTTTACCCCAGTCCAAAACTTCTACATTTGAAAATATTTCCATAAAACTCATGTTGGTAGAAGTCTAATGAGAATTCACCAGCTCTCCTTTACTGTTGCTGTATTACTTCCAAAAATAGATTGTTTCTAACTTTTATGAGCGACTTGTTCTAGCCGAATAAAAATAAAATGCCAATGATAATAGGAAAAGAACTGTTAATTGATTTTAAATACTGGTGGTCTTGAATGGAGCCGAAATTAATGACCATGATAATATATTTATGCAGCCCCTTTTTTATCCCAGAGCTCCTTACAAAGAGACTTACAAATCATTTAAAGAGCAGAGCAGCCAAACGTTGGGTAAAATACAGCAGTTGTTTTACAGCCCAAGGCAAAGCTCTACTGCATCTCAGGATGGTTTTCCAATTGAATCTGCAGGAGGAATAGTGGGAGCAGGAATTACTGAAGCTGGACTCTGTCCAGATTCCTCGGATTTACACACTTTTACAGGGCTTGCTGGGAGATCTTTAAACATCATGATTGCTGAAGATAGCCATCTACAGTGCCCGTCCAGTGCTCTTGCTGTGTTTCAAATAGAGTGGCAAAAATAGCCTGCCCGGGATGACACTTTTAGTAACCAAAGCTAGGGGAATATTAATAGATGGTCAAAGCCTCTGCTCTCACCAAACCACTAAAAGCATGTTTTCAGCTACAAGTGTTTTCAAGTGGTTTGAGTCCCAATGACTTGTTTGCACAATGGGAACTTTTCAAACGGGCCTCCAAGACAGTCTGAACCTATTGGTCATCTCTTCCATTTTCTTTAGAAATAAAAAAAAAGAGAAAGGAAAAGATGCCACAGGAGCTGTTCACCTCAGGATTGCTCAGTGTTTCCTTGAGGAACCATTACTGGGGGAAACAGAAGCTCCTGCAAGGGGCAGTGTACATGGTGTGGCAGGGGAAGGATGGCAGTGACATGCAGGTGAGTCTCAGCTCCCATGTTCTTGCTGCTCATCTGCACATGTGCATGTCATGATGCTCACAAGCCTGATGTGTATGTTGCTGCTTTTACCTACACCACCAGTGGGACTGAAAATTGCACATTCCTTATCAAACCAGAGTAGTTTGAGTTGGAAAAGACCTTTAAGATCATCAAGTCCAACCATTAACCTACCACTGCCTATCCCACCACTAAACCATGTCCCTCAGCACCACACCTACATGTCCTTTAAATCCCTCCAGGGATGGGGACTCCACTGCCCCCCTGGGCAGCCAGTCCCAGAGCTTGGCAGGGTTTTGAGTGAAGATCCAAAGTTCCAGAAGATCCAGTGCTGAAAAGCACTGGTCCACCAATGGTGCTTTGGTCCTAGGGATGCCAGAGCTGGGTGGTTCAAGCCTGCACATACCCTGCATTTCCTGAATGTGATGTTTTCACAGTAAATTCCTCACTTTTGCTGAATTAGCTTCATTGGATGGGAAAATTTCCCAGCTATCTCCACTAATAATATTACACTGATGTACTTGTTGGTGAAAGGGTGAGTAATGCTACTAAACCAGGTCTTTAACTGATGTAAAAGAGCAGTTTTCTTGTTTATCCCGTTCAGACTCCCCAGTTATCCATTTCAACCACACTGTTCACTCCACCTCTGGCCAAGGATTTAAAAATAAAAAAGAGTGAAAAAAGTGACAGCGAGCGTAAGGCAGACCCAGGGTCTTCCAAACAGTCTAATCCTCCTCCTGCACTGTGGGTAATTATGTGGCACTTCTGTTTATTTTAACAAACTCTTATCACTCTGAACAACTCTGTTAGTGACCTCAGTCTCCCAGAGGGCAGCTGTGACATCATCAAATGGTGATACTGCTTCCTGATAATTTTAACCCCTGTCATAACCAGTTCTAAATCCATAGAGAGGTTTGGGGTTACTCTGCCAACTCCTGAGATACACCCCTTTTCTGCCCATTTTCTCTTTGTAGAACAGAGCATCTGTTTCACCTGCCTTGTTAGTGCTGGTGGAGCAAAGTGTGGTTAGCAAATGAAGTCTGTCTATCTCAGGTGCTAAATTCCATGTGCATCACTAACCCAGAGTAAGTCGAGGATTTGGCATTCTAAATATAATCAGGTTTTTCTCTGTTTTCCTCTGCAAGCAACATTTGGCAGCTTGGGAAGGGGGAAATGTGCAGTATCACCTTGATACTGGACGTGCTCACAGGCACTGCCCCAGTAACACTGGTGTATTAGAGCCATAGACTCACCACTGTTTAAGAATGAGGGATCATGACTTGGAAATCTTCCAGTTTCTGGATGTGCCACTCCCAGCCTCGATAACTTGGCAGCAGTTGCAGTGTTGAAGAGATGCATGCAACCTCTGGTAGAACAGCAATCATTTCTAATAGGAATTACACAGCTTTACATTCCCAGGTTGACTGTGAAGAGCTGGTTTGATGGTATTTTGCATAATTCAAATTACAGTCCTGTTAAGCTCATCTTGTAGAATGAGCTCATTGGCAGTAACATCTAAAAAATAAATAAATCACACCCATTCAACTGGAAGGTTTGAATTTCATTTCAGAGACTCCAGCCATGTATTGTTCTGGCAGCCTTTATCTTCCTATCATCCTGAAAGGATCTGAAAAATAGAAGTAAATGGATATTTATTTTTGCAAATACACGTCAAAGAATTTATTGTGAAATAATCAAGCCCTGCAGCCTACAGAGAGAATCTTTCCACATGTCTATAGGCAGGTAAGGAAGGGTACAGCACTTGTAGATGGCTGAGCTGGTAGAAGAGGGGGTATTTTGCTTTTATCTCTGTACTCTTGCAGTAAATGGGCTAGATTCTTATATAACTCATGGTCTTAGTGTAGCTGTGAATCCAAGGACAGACTATTTTTTATTCTTCAACAATTCAAATAATGATTTAATGCGGTAACACTTCTGAACAATGCTGTGCAACTGCAGCTCACACTTAGAGAAGGACAAATCCCCAGAAGAAAATGAAATGAGCCAATAGATCTCCTTAGAAAGCTTTTTAAAGATTAATATGAAAGCCATAGATATTTTGCCCTAGCTTTGTTTAAAATAAATTGGATTTGCTCAACAAGTGGGTAAAAGAAATCAGAATTTATGTGAATGACAGAAGTCCAAAGTTGAGCTGGGATTTGTCTGATCTTTACAGCTCTGGTGATCACCCTCTGTCCCTGCAGTGGTGCAGAAGGAGAGCCCAGGACCACTTCCAAAACTAGACACCCTGTAAGAGAATCAGCTGCTCACTTCTTACAAACACATTGGCTGATTTGGTGGTTAAACCTACTCTTGTTCTCACTTTCTGTAAGATTTGGAGGTAAACTCAACTCAAGAACAGTTTGGTCAAGAATATTGGCTTTTGGTTTGAAACTCTGACCAAGAGTGGATGGTGTCAGTTATTCTTGAGTGTGCAAAAGCAACACAAGCTCATTTCAAAGAGCACTTGGCACAGGAATATCAAGTGTTAGTGCAACTTACTCCAGCTGAGAGTCATTATTTCCAGTGGCAGTGGAAAACCATTGAGAGCTCCCAAGGGAAATTGTGCAAAATGTTATGGCAGGAATAATATTAACCCTTGCCACTGTTTTATGTGAAATTTCCAGCCAGGGCCAAGCTTCAGTAGGAAACGACTCCAAGATTTTAGAAAATGACAACTTTTGCCACCCATGATTTTCACAAGGTAGGAAAGGAAAATGTTAAACCTGTTGCTCAGTCTGCCCTCCTTCATCCCAGTGCAAGGAGCTAAAGGAGAAAAGCAGTTTCTGCAGACTTCAGGAATTAACAGCTCTGCTTGTAAGGAAAAGGCAAGGAATGGAAAAGACTCCCTTGTAAGGACACAGCTCTGGAGTCAGGGAGGGATAGGGGAAAAGCAGACTAAAATATCACTGCACAGACCTGATCTAAGTCTTGTAATGTCTGCTGCTTCTCTAGAAATCAATACAGGAGAAGGGTTTTAATGCACTGGGAGACTAGGTCACTTATTTAAGGGTTTAGACAAAGAAATGAGAGTGTTTTGATTTCAGTTAATGTGATCTTTGACCCATAGAGCAGAATGAGAAGCTCTGGACTTGTGTGAAATAAATTTGGTCAGTGAATCCAGTTTATTCCTACATTGTGGTGGTAAGGAATGATTAGAAACCTTCTAGAGGAAAGCAATCAGATCTTAGGAAGAGCCACCCCTTAAAAGCCCCAGACTTCTTCCCCAGGCTGAATCTGTTAAACTGGGGGTCCTCAGTGGGAGGGGTTCACTGGGCACACAGCTCAAGACTTGAGCAGATTCTCTACATTTCAACTGAGATCTCTGATGAATTATAGACAAAAGCAAGACATTATTTTGTGGATATTTAAACAGCTCTCCTAGAAAACAAACCAACAATGCACTAGAGACACACAAACTAACTGCTTAATGGGTGCTTTCTGACAATAAATATTGTGAAGAGCGGGCCGTGGATCTCTCTAATGGCATTAATAGTCATCCAGCAGACAGTACTTCACTGAGTCCTCTTTGCCAGTGCAGCCAAGAAGCAGAAATATTGACTAGAAAATGTAATGTAGCTCAGAGGTAAAAATTAGGCTTGTTCCAAAGTGTGATTGCTGATTCGTGTTTCTCAAAGCAGTGGAAATGCAAACACAGGCCCCCCCTCCCCACCACCACCTTTATAAGGTTGCACTTTTCAGTTTTGCTATCTCTAATAAAGCCAAAAGGGAGAGGTGGGGCCACATGTGGTGTCAATACACTTTAATTAAGTGTAATAATTCCCCTTTTCCTGAGGTAGACGTGCTAAGACAGATTTCTCTTCAGAGATTTATGCCTCGCCGATCTATTTCTCAGCTTTTCCCTCTGCCTCGTGTGCAGAGCATCAGTGCCCTCTTTGGGAAGACCAAAGTTCTGCAGGATTTGTGCAAGGCTCTGGCTCCGAGTGATTCTACACGTCCACTCTTTTAATTTAGAAGTGTTTCTAGAGAGCAAAACTCAGCCCGGAGCCTTTTCAGTTCGAGCTCCATCTCATCAACCACGCAGGGAAGCCCTCGCTGGATTTCAGCTGCTCTCTCTTGCTCCATCACTTGATATCAACGTGACTGTGAGAACATCCTGGGTGCATTTTGATACCTGCACAGACTCGGTGCTGTCTCTGGAGCTTCCATCAGGCCGGGACAGCCTGGGCTGCAGCAGTGTCACGGGCAGACCCTTTCATCCAAGATCACTCTCCTTTGAGAGAGGGGAGCAATGACCAGGGTATCCATCAGGACAATGTGAGGTCATAAGCACCGTGATCAGGTTTGGGCTGGAAAGCTGAAATATTCAGACCCAGCCAAATTTAATGGGATATAGATCCTTCGAAAATCTCTGCCTGGGTAATTAGGTATTCCATTTGAAGAATATGCCCTGAAATCACCAACTCGGGTGTAGACCTTTGCTATCCAGGTCTTTCTGAAGGAAGATTTATCCTTCCTTGAGAAGATGACTTTTAAAATTACAGTGTGGAATTGACAAGCTCAGTACCCAAACATCAAGCTAAGAGAGAAAGTGTCTGCTATTGTGTTTTTTTTAGTAGTTATTTAGCAGTTGCAAAGCTCCTCGTGGCTTCTGGTGGGCATCGTGAGGTGACAGCGAAGCAGGCAGTGCCCGAGCAACTCGGAGCATCTCAGGGGGAGCCCCGGGCAGCCCAGGAGGGAGGCTCCGAGTTCTGTTAAGCCGAGCTTTCCGGGGAAAGGGAAGGCCGAGTGGGAGGGAGGGGATTTAAAGAGCGATCAGACACCGATAGCAACGCACCAGGCTCGGGATTAAAGGCACCGTTGCTCGCTGGAGGTCACTTTTCATCCTGAAGGATCATTCTTGCCTGCTTGCAAGGCTTAAAAAAAAAATCACCAACAACCCCCAAAACCCCCGCCATCTCGCATTCAACATCTGTTTTAGCCATCTCTTCCAAAAACAAAACAATATTCCCCCAGCGATCGTGATCCAACAACACAACCCCCCCTGCTCCCGCCTGCTTGCGGGAAGCGCCCCGCTGAGCGCCCAGCCCTGCCCCGTGTTCCTGCGCTGCGCTCCCCGCAGGCGAGCCCGGGGCTCTCTCGCTTGCACATTCAATACCCGGGAAAGGATTCGCCTGGGACCGGCCATGAACAATTCTGCTGAAGCGAGGAAACCTACAGGAAAATCCTAAGCAGCCAGACGGGGGTGGGGAGGGGAAGAAAGATCCCGCAGAAGCTTTTTGCTGGGTGATCAGTATGCATCAGATAAGCGGCAGCTCAGAGCTAGCCGAGCTTTGGGCTGCGAGCAGCAGCAGATCCGGATTGAGCCACTGGAGGTAGAGTTGAACCCGGGGTTTAAAGCTGCTGGATACACGTGCAGCAGAGCTCCTATATAAAGTGCTGCTTGCAATCTCTATCCGGGTTGTGCTACCCGTGCAAAACAGAGCTGAAGTGCCAAAAAAACCTCTGGCTGCAGGAGCAGCTTCTCGCCGTGCACGGGGAGTTCATTTCTGATTCCACTATGGCCAGAACCAGGGAAATCTGATAATGGGAGTGCCAGTGTTCTTGAGAAAGTGGAATAGTGACAGATGATGACATGGGGAGGTGAAGGGGAGAAAAAGGCAACCAACCAAACAGGAATGACTTCTACAATGGTGTTAAAAGAGGAGAGGATTGAATCCAGTGTCTGTGTATCTCACCAGACAAGAATTGTCCAAACTGTGTAGGAGCTGAAAATTTTTGGAGTGATAGGTGTGGAATAACTGGGTCAAACCCTCCTCACACACAGCTTTGCAGCATTTCATTTCTCAAGGAGATGAAGAGGAAAGTTTAAAACAAAAAATCCTGGAGAAAATGGCTTCTCCTCCCAGGGTATTTGCAAGCCAGACTTCCATTACAAATGTCAGCCCCAGATCCAGTGTGGGAAAAGAGCCATTAAAATGTGCATACATGAATTTAGTTATGCTCATAACAATGAAAAGCCTCTTCCCGTGGCTGCCCTGCACACACACACCCTGAATACTCTGATTTTCAGTGGTGAAACTCAGCAGTTCAGGGTCCTGCTGAAACCACAGAGCAGCTCCCCACCAGGGCCTGGTGCCCATCAGCCTGTGCCCATCTCTACCAGCAAAGACTGGCAATGAGACCTCCCCACAATGCTGCCTGCTTTGCAAGGGCAGCTTGTGCAGCAAAGCCCTGGGCAGGAGAAATTTAGTCCATCCTGGAACAGTGTCTGGGAGGAACCACTGAAAACCAGTTACCAGCCTGGGCTAAACTGTAGCTTCTGAAGATGTATTCCAAAATTCAGACTATCACTTCTCTTTTCCATCTCTCTGTTTAGAAGCCCAATGTGTGTTTCCCCCCCTACTGCTTCCTGCACTGTACAGCTCATTACCTCATCAACTGAGTATCATTTTCCTTCAGAAGACTTTAAAATGCCACTTTTTTTTACTTTACATGCCACTTTTTCTACTTCATATAGATACAAACATCACATATGCTGAAAGAAAAAAAATACAGCTTATAAGAAAAGCCCTGAGATCCATTTGCAGCTTGAACATGGTGTAGTGCAGCAGACATAGTGATTTGATATTTAATTTCTAACACCTTAGTTAAGTGATGTGCCAATTTAGGACAACCATACCTGCATCCAAATATTACCAGACATGCTTTAGAATTTGCTCTCATATTCAAAAGATTATTTCTGAGCTTAATCCAACCTAATGCATTTGAATCCAAACATCCCAGGTTAGGTGAAATCCAAGCTTTCCTTGGTGGCTAGGAACAGAGGTGACCCGTGCCCTGGGAATGTACAGGAGGTGCTTGCAATTTGCAAATCCATCTACAATTTAAACTCACTAGTCATATGGTTTATATTTTAACCATCATGTGGTATTTGTAGCCCTCTTCCAGAAAGATGTTTTCTGACTGCTGGGAGAGGTGGCTCTGCTGGTACCCGAGTGGCACTGGGAGCCTGGGTCAGGTCCAGCTGAGATCCATGGCCAACCTTGCAAGTCTCTGCTGGTTTTCTATTCAACTGCAGTCCCTCCAGTGCCAAAGCTGCCTCTTGCTAGGACTTTGCACAGCCTTTGACATCAACCACTAAAAAAACCTCTCTCCACAAGTAGTCAGGTCCCTGTGTTAGGTCCCAAGGATGAGATTTCATTGATGCCTCTGAGACTGTTTAAATCACGTGCCAAGGATGCTCTTCAAACCCCAGCTTGTTACAGGTCCATCCAGCAGCTTTGTTTCATTAGAACAACAGAGTGTTAAAATTGCCTTCATGAAATCACCTTCAAATATCTGGACTCTCAAGGACGGGCCCTTGAAAGAGAAAGCAATAATCAAGAGGAAGCCAGCCAGCTATGGCTCAGATTTTATAATGTTTTCCTGCTGCTATTTTCACCACAGGCTATTTCATATTCCCCACCTCTTTTTTTTTTTTTTTTTTTTCCTCCAAGAAGCTGCATTTTAAGGTCACATCTGTTCAGGGCACATAATGATTTTTATGACAACTTTGCAGAGAAGTGCAGAACTTACATGCAGATGGAACTGCAGTTAGACAGGTACATATCAGGGAGGATTTTACTCTGTCTTGACACATTTTCTCACGTTGAACTCAGATGATTTATCCCTAACCAAGAAACACCTGACCTAAGATCTAATAAGGCCCAAAGAGTGAAAATACAACTAAAACCAAAGTGGTGATCACAACAGAGCAATAGTTTAACTGCAAAACACTGCAGGTTCACCTCTTTTTGAAACCCAATCATTCTGAATGTAGAAAAGTTGAAGCGAGGAAAGTAAAAATATTTCTTTTAAAAGTCATCCATTTTAAATATATGTTTTTAAGGCTAAAAAGAACCATCGAGAAGATCAAGAATTACAAGCTCTGTAGTACATTGTATGGTTATCTCCAGGAGTGTGGGTGTGGTTTGGTAGGAGAAGGGCATTGCTCTTTTCTTTCTTGGTATTGTATGTTGGAAACTTCTTCTGCCTTATCAAGACACGTCTGTTGAATCAGAAGATACTTTTCCTTCTTGACCAGCTCCCTCAGACATCAGATGACATCACAGCACGAGGTGGGTGTCTTTGCACCACAGCTGTGGCACTGTGAGGGCACTGGGCTGGCTGGGACATGGATACAAGCAACAGCAGAGCTGGAAATGCAGCAAAAAGCAGCTGCTTGAGTGTGTTGTGAAAGGACCCAAGTCTGGCACTGCAAGGAGTGGCTCCATTCTCCTCTGCTAGGGCTCGGTGCATTGGTCTGTGCTGCCTTGAAAGTGGGTGTGATATCAGCTGACACACCCTCAGTGCCATTCTTTATCATTGGATTTGTAGGACTTTTTACAGGTCCTTTTTGATCTTGGGCAAAGCACACATTTGATTTTCTTCTTTATCAAATAGCCCTTCAAACCTTTTATAGGCTTCCTGGTGAACAGAACTCTTGCTGAGATTAAAGCTCTGAAGTAGAAACATGAAAAATATCAATTGCAATAAAAATTGCTGCCTTCCAGTGAGTGTAATGATTGCATTGTGCACGTGGTGTTTGTGTCCTGGCCTTCATTAGTGCTGTCTGTGGAGAGGTGAAGGGGCTTTACACTGAGGGTGGCAGAGCCTGGCCCAGGCTGCCCAGAGAGGTGGTCACTGCCCCATCCCTGGCACCATCCCAGGGGAGGTTGGGGGGGCTCTGAGCACCCTGCTCTAGGTGTAGATGTCCCTGCTCCCTGCAGGGGGTTGGACCAGATGAGCTCGAAAGGTCCTTTTCAACCCAAACAACTGTGTGATCTGGGATCCCATGGAAACTGTTCTGCAGCAGAACTTCCCCCAGTCTCTCTGTTGTATTTTGGATGCACTTTTATCCTGGGGCCCTGAATGACCCTCTCCATCAGATCTGAGCAGAAACACCTTACCTCTCTATCCACTACTAAACTGCAGAGAAGGAGTCTGGCTCTGCTTTACTCTGCTTTATTTATCCAATAGGATTCCCAAATAAATTGCTACCAAACCAGTAACGTGGCACTGTTAAGTCCACCTTGTACAAACACAAAGGGAAAGAACAAAGCAAGAGCCTGCCAGCTTGTCCTTCCCCAACACAACACATAGCTCATATTCTAGAAGTGCTGCATGAAATTATGGCAAACTGACTTCTGGGAGCTATACTGGTAGCTCTATCATTCATGTTTAGCCTCCTGCGGGTGCATTTTTCAATTGATATCCCTTAAATAACCTTAATTATGTGTATGTTAAAGTGCCTCATACAGCAGGGAAAATTGAGGAAGACACTTATTAAAAAGAGGCACCAGCACATGTGGTATTATTTTTACAGTCATCCAGTGTGTTGATATAAAGTATTACATTTGAGTCAAACCTCATTTGCCTGAGTAGTTAAAGTGAAAGGCGATCTGCCTGCGCATTGTGTCTCCAATGGCTGCCCAATTAGCGGGGTGATTAGCCCAGCTAATATCAACAGACCCATTCCTGTGTCAATTTGACAGTTACATCACCACACGGTTTTTCAGCCACTTCCTGAAGGTTTCTGAATCAGACCCAAGAAAACTGCAGCCCTACAGAAGATCCCCGGGGAGCAGGTTTCTTTCGCAAGCCTCGTTTCAGGGACGGCCAGGGAACGGATTCTTATGGAGGCCAAATATTTCTGTTGACATTTTTGCACTTTTTTTTTTCCCCCCCCCGATGTTTTTTTCTCAACATATGATCTGTTGTCCTCAGGCTTCTGCTTCTGGAAAGGCTGCTGAAAAATTGTTTGTTTTTACTGAGATTTTACTTGACCTTGAATGCGAGTTATTTGCTTGAGCTACTGAATAGTGGTTTCTGTTGTTGATATGTTTGCCATAAATCACTGCAGAGGAGCCTTCAAGGTGCACAGGAATATTTGTTTGTTTTATTTTTTTTTTAAAAAAGAAGTGCTGTTTAAATTCCAAGTCATTAGCAGAACACGATTTTTTTGCCTATGTAGAAGGTTTACAAATAAATAAGTTCTTTTAAGAATCCCCATCCTTGTTTATCATCCGTGGCTTGGTACTTCTCTCCCTTTTTCCTCTCAAGTAGTGCCAAGCAAACCAAGCATGGCTCTGCCTTTATCTGCCTCTGCACAAGTAAACTTCTTCTGCTTTGCTGTAAGTTGATATTAGTTACTAATATTTTCACCTGCTCCCTCCATGGCACTTGGAGCTCTTCCCTGCAGACTCAGTGGCCTGCCTTCCAGTGGGCTTACAAAGGAAGCTCTTTGGGTTAGAAAAAAAAAGAATCATGCTCTCAGAAAGCTTTAATTATTGATAGATAAAGCTGATTTTCAGGAAAAATTGAGCATCAGCTTCTGAGAAAATAGAGGGATTGAAGGCATTCCAGCTGGATAGCTCTAAGTGGCAGTATCTGCATCCACCCCCAAATATATATATATATATAGGATATATATTTGAATCTCTCCATCAGGTGCTATAAGCACTAAAAGGCTCTTATACCCATTTAGCTGTTATAACTGTTTATTACAGACCACACACGTGGAAAATAACTGTGGAAGGATCAGTGGTTTCTGAAGACTGGACTCATACAGATCTACCCTGGATGTGTCTGTGTCACTGTTTAGGGCTGAAGTCCTGAGACCTGTGTGAGGTCAGAGCTCCTTGTTTTGCCTCTCCAAAGACAGCCAAGCAAAGGCATCAGTGAAACATGCCAAAGATGCCAGCCAAGGGGAACCTCCACAGATGCAGGAGGAAAGGTTTGAAATTTCCCCTTGTTTCTAGGAACTCAGCACAGGAGAAATGGCTGAGCAGCATTGGTGGTGGACAAGCTGCAGATAACTTTCCAACAAAATGCCTTTTGGGATATTCCATTTCATGGAAACTGGAAGTTAGAATGAAAGTCATCTGTGAAGTCGTGGTAGTTTCACTGGAAAACCTGCAGGACTGATATTAGTAGCACCTAATTATGCTCAGAGCTGGGAATCCCACTCAGAAAGGCCAGTGTGCCAAGCCTGGAACTCCTTCAGTCTGAAATCCCTTACTGGGATGCTGGGATCTTTCTATATGCTTTAAAAAACACCATCTTCTTCTTCAGCACAGAGACAAGAGGCCACAGTAAACCTCACAGCACACAAACCTGATGGCAGCTTCAGCCTTTCCCTGATGAAACTTTCTACCTGTGATTAAAAACTCACAAAAATACTGATTTGAACCCAGCACTCTGAAAGGCAATGACACCAACGTGCTCTTCAACCTTCAGTGCTCTTTTTTTTTTTTTTCCCTCAGTCTCCTTCCAGCCCAGAGAAAAGTTCATGACACCAAATGGAGCCATTTCAACAGAAATTTGATCAAGTGGTCTGGACCATTTCTTACTTTTTCTGATTGTGTTTACACATTATTCTTAAAAGCAGAGTTGCTTCAAAGAGAAATTGGTAACTGTCCTATCCCAAGAACAAAACCAAAGAGAGCTGCCCTGGCCAGGGCAGGGATGGTTTTCTAATAAACCATTCTACAGACATTTGAGAAGTTTTTGGTAAAACATTCAGTAGCTCCAGGAAGCACAGTCACTTCCTTATGGATTTCTGAAAAGTGGATGATAGGCATGTCCAAACCAATGATGGCAAAGCACTGACACCAGTGCTAAATTTGGCACTGGCAGATTTGGGCTGGCACCAGTGACAATGAACTATAAATGTTTTTTAAAATAACTTTGGCTCCAGGACTGGGGATCTGTTCTAGATTACCATTAATGCTGCTGTGGATGTCTGGAATTTCTTCCATGGTTTTTCCTTTCCAGGCTCCCTACTAAGACCCATCTTGGAGTCTGTAATTATTAGCTCTAGAAGAAACTTTTTTACAGTATTAGGCTGTAACTAATTTTTTTGATTCTTTTCCACAACACAAACCTGGATCTAATCAACTTCCTTTTGTGGTTATTTCATTTGCAATTACCTTTGAGATGCACAGTCAAGCCAGAAAGGCATGAAGAGTTCTCTCTTCATTCTGAAAAGACAGAGAAAGGATGTAGGTACCAAGGCAAACCAAAATCATTGCATTTAATAATCTGTAACTTGCAGATATATTACATTTTAGTCAGTGTCCTTTTAGTGGGCACCCATCTGCTTCACTTGCAATGGAGTCTCCCCTCTTTCCCCCACATACAAGTAATATTTTCTTTTTTTAATGCATTTGTTTAATAAGAAATTCTTAATTTTATTTAGCCCCAAAGGATACCTCTGTGGGATGTCCTTTGGTAGGCCAGGAAGCCAAGAACACAACCTGGATTCACAGGATGGTAAATGGTAAAAATCACTTCAAATCCCCAAAATGATTTCTTGTTTAGTAAGTTGCTACATGTGTTTTATTGTCAGGCATCATGCCCCATTATGCTGGAAATGCCCAGGAGTAGAGTTCTTTCCCCTCCATGCCCTAAGCTGACATTGACTGAAATCCTTCCATTAGGGGAGTTTATAACAAGCAGAATTAGGTTGTTGCTCTTAGTTCAAACACATACCCCTTCATTTCCTCTAATTTTATACAATGTAAATAAATACTCAGTGGGGCTTGGAGGCTACTGGAAAGCACTGAATGCTGATCATGTGTTCTAAATAAGGCACTCCCAAAAAAAGCAATGCCTTTAGGCTGAGGAAGGTAATTGTCAGTTGTGGAGGAGAAAGGTCGAGGGGTGCAAGTGGGCTTTTTCCTGTATTTGTCCGAGAGGATAAACAGCAGGGGAGAAATGCTCTGCTGGAATAAAACACACAGAAGGACCAGGAAAATAGATGACTCCCCTGTTAGATGCAGGTTTGTCCAATTGCTCCATAAACCTGACAGGCTTTGCTTAACAAAAGAGGGTGCTTTTCCCTGAAGATGCTGCTCTCCAGGAGCAGAAACTGTGGTCTAAGATTTGTTGTCCATATCACCTTGTTGAGAATGGAGCTAGAAACTGCAGGTATTTCTGTTCCTTTCACTACTATACAGTTGTAAAACATCCATACAAACAAGAAAAAGCAGTTTAAAGTGTCTTAGTCACAACTGCCTTAAGAATAATCTGAAAGCCCAGTAACAAAGCTGTTGTGAGCATTCAGTTTGAAGTGCTTCATGTCCAAGGTTCAGACCTGGAAGTCTCCCTTTCTCCATGACTGGATCAGACACCAAGATTTCAGAGCATGTTGGTTTTACTCAACTATATACTGGTCTTGCTCCTCCAGCTGAAGGGTGAACCAAGAGTGTGTATCACCCTAGAATCTGTAGAGAAGTTATTTGCAGGAGTATTTTGCCCATCACAATTAACACTTGCCCCTCAGTCACTCAAGCTGGCAAAGCCCAGTTGAAAAACATTAAAGAAATGACAGATAACAAACTAAAGAAAAGGTTTAGCACCACAGAATAGTGTCTCTATTCTATTCCCATTTGTTTTCTAAATTATTTAATGTAAGGCACAGCCTTCCTTTAATTTTAGTTTTTTTGGCCAGCTTGAAGAATTTTAAAGAGATCGTAATGATCTCTAAATCACAGATAACTGAACCCATAAAACACAAACTCTGCTCTCCTCATAATGTCATCTCTTGCCAGCTCTCTGTCGGGAATGATTTTCAGTCAATTTGATCTTCAATAAATAATAGCCTAGGTAAACAGGTGAACTCACAGTAGGCAGACTAATCCTCTTACCCCATCCCTAACAGAGCTGTCTCCAGGGCCAGCAGGAGGGACAGTTATGAGATTGGCAGGCCATACAGCTGTGTCCATTGCACTTTTTTTCAAGGACTTAAATAGCCCTCAAGTGTGATTTTATACTCTAAAACATCCTAAAATATGACCACATCCTAAATGCATTAAAGATTGTTCCAGGGCCCCTGTGGTTAAATGGAAGAACCAATATCCTTGAGTAGCTCTGCAAATAGGAAAAGAAAACTACATCAAATGTATAGGAGACTATCATGGTGAATAAAGGGATATGCATATTTTGCTTGGGTTTAAGGAAATAATAGGGAATCGAGTGTCTTGCCAATATTCAGGTTCATTTCTTGCTGTGGTTTGGGGCAGAGAGAGGATAATGAGGACTGATCAAAATGAGCCAGAAACTATCACACAACCCCTTAATTCCTCAGACTGCCTTGAGAAAGAAGGCGACAGACAGATAAATAGAGAGCCTCAAGCCTGCCTCAAGGCATGCTCTTTGTCAAATTTACACCAACATTTGAACCTGAAGGGAACTTCAATTGCCCGTAGGTTTTTCTCTTGCTGCAGATTCAACCCTGAGGAACACTCTCTGTGATTTCCTTGGAATATCACACTAAAATAACTCTTATTCTTCCCTAATAGCTTTGCTAACTCGGGATTCATCCTGGAGCACGTTATAGTACCAAAGTGTTTCTCGTGGATATAAAAGATTAATGCAAGTGGTTGATCTTTTATGGCAGTTTCAGTTGACTGAAAATCAGCTACAGAAAGCTAGTTTTACAGGCTCATTCTTTTTTTTTTCTATATATATTCTTTCCATAGAACTACATTTCACCCGGGCTTCAACTTCACGTCATTGCCTTTGACACCACTAGCTGTTTCTAATTTGATTTTTACTAAAACTAATCAGCAAAGCCAGGTAAAATCTATTCCAAAGAAACAAACTAGCCCTGTCTATCTGGAGGACTCGATGGACTATATGGACTGTCAAGCCCTATAGGATGTCAAACCCTACAGAACAGCTGAACAAAACCAGATGTGTGCAGACCTTGTCCAGTGCTACCTTCAACGTGGATGAAGCAGGTGCTTGGCTGTTATCAGCTAAGCTGAAAAATCTGGGCTGCTTTTTTCCCTTATCAATGGCTTTCAAACAACACATTTGAAGACTAAAATTAAGCTCATTCCCACCCAAACCTTGAGAGGTTTAGGTCTCACTTTTCTTACCTTTCCACCCCATATTCCTGATGTGACTTTCCCCATTTCTTGGCCTGAAGCCCAGCAATTTGCTTAGCAAGGTATCCAACCCAGTAATGGGACATAATCCAGTGCAGTAGGTGGCTGGATAGTAATGGGGAGAAATGTTAACTACCCTAGTTAAAGTAAAATTGCTAAAACCAGCCATAGAATTTATATTTTCTTTTGTATTTTCAGGCATTGCAATTTATTCCACATTTTTTTATCAGAAGTTCTGAAATCTGACATGATTTCACCAGATCCTAAGTTTGATTTTGCTGCGAGTTGAAAATTGAGTTCGTTAAGTTCTTTTTGATCTGCCTCTAGAATTGCAATTCCTGAGCTGTGCAGCACACCTGTAGTCCCTGGAATTTTTGGGGGCAGAAAACCAAAAGATTTGACATCCACTGGAAGAAGCAATTCTTAATTTCTCAAGTGGATCCCAGGCTGGAACTGTGCCACAGGAGAAAAATAATTGTAATAGTAATAATTCATCCCTATACCATTAATTAAATTTGAAAGACTTTGTAAAAAATCTGACTTCAGTTCTTTCTGACAGGTTCATCCTACTTTCTTTGTAGGGCCTTACTGGGAGGTGGCTTTTCCCTAAAGAACCAGTTTGTTTCTGGTGTTATTTTACAGTGTGGTAGCTTCTTTTCTGACTTAAATAAATTGACCCTGTCTGTTCTGCAACAGGAGAACTCTTGACCTCATCTGCAAAAGGAAATGATTCTGATCTCGTCTGCATCAGTGTCACTAGATTGATTAAGATGCCACAACTTACTTGGCTTGTAAGCAAGAAAGAGGAGGAAAAGGAGCATTGGCCTTGGAGCAAGTTTCTTCCCATGGTTCACAGAAGAACATCCTCCCCATCTGCTTTCTCTTTTCTTCACGTATTAGTTACACCATTTCCTGGATCCTGCTTTCACAGTTTCCTTTGCTGTTATGTGGTCAGTATAATGTATTTTAATGAAGCATAGGTAGAAAAAGGCTGTAAACTTGAGCTGGAGGAATCATGCCAGAATTTATCTCCTTGCAAAGCTGATGAGATAGCAGGGAGGTCTGGAGCACGGGTAGGTGGCACAGCCTGTGCAGTATAATGTTGGCCACTGTAAAGAGAAGAAATGCAAATAACTGAGTGACCTGCCATTGCTTTTATTCATACCTTCCCTGCAGCCTTACAGAAGGGCACTGTTAGGAGGCAGCACTGAAACAGATAAGAGAATAATAATGTGCTAACAGATACTCCATCATGTTAAAAATAATTGGACATTTTTATGAGGATTATTATTATTATTCCACTAATATCTTTGCTCCCTGTTGCTCTATAGCCTTGTTCCATCCAGGAAAGTGAAATACTATCAGCCAATGTTTCTTAATTCCTTGCCATAGCAATGAGCACTGAGGCAGGCCCCTGCTGAGCATCTCAAGAGCACCACGACATTCAGCAGTGTCAGCTTTGGTTTCTGCATAATTACAACTCAAGAGCCTGGTTTTAGGCTGTGTTGGTACAATCTACCAACAATTTAAATATCAAAACAAAACAAAATGGAATTATCTACCAAATATTCCCTGAATTTTCTCAGTGCTCCTCATTTCTGCTTTTTCCACTATTTGCCTCTTCCTACAGCTTCTCCTCATTGAGCCACGTGAGGCAGAGGGCCAAGGTTTCCCCTAAGGAGAGACAAAGAAGCAGCAGCAGGCCAGCTCTGGCCTTGCAACTCCTTGGTTGCTCTGAGCCAAACCCCCTTGTGCTCCCCAGGTCTGGTTTTGGCACCACCTGCCACATGCTCTTGGCATCCTCGCAGAGGAATGAGGACTGTGTGTGGCCAGGGCACAGGAACCTCCATCCCTGGCATGGGAACAGCTCTTGGGGGACTCTGAAGAGGCAGGTGCATCTCTGCAGAGCAAATCCAGCCACAAGCTGGGGAAAGGAATTCCTCTTGCACCTTACCCTTCTGCTTGCCCCTGGGCTTAGCTGTGGTTCAACACAAGCTCTAGAGCTCAGTGTGCTTCTTATTTTGTCTGGAGAACAAAGACTGTCCTTAGCAACTGTTCATTACCCAACACAAGAGCTTTATGCTCCTTGCAAGGCTCAGGACCTCCTGTTGAGTAACTGGCTAAACTTTCCCCTGTGAAGCGTGGACAAGAAGTGATGAAAATCATCCTGGAATAATGAAAGACACCTGTCCCTGGTACAAACTGTTTTCTAATCAAAGCAGAGCTTTTGCTAATTATGATACAGGGGATCATCAGAACTCCTCATAAAACTGAGGCAAGTTTCATTTTTCTCCTTGTGGGCAAAGCATTCACACTCACTTTCCTCTCATTCCAAAATAGTTCAACCACTTTGCTGGAAGTATCGAGGAAAATGTTATTTAAAAATCTTAAACAGGCTCCCTCCCCTCAAACAGTTGCCAATATTTTCCCCTAAAATGAAAGTTTAGGAGAATTTTGAGGAAATGAAACATTCATGAGATTTAGCCAGAGGTCTACCTTCTTCTAAGTCATAAATGGTATTTGTAGAAGAGTCTCTGAGCCAAATTTGGCCATTTCTTCATTTGGATTTACTGGATTACACTCAATGTGTTTTACTAATTCTTCTCATAGCAGCTAGCAGGCTCCATGCATCCTGGAACTCCAGCTACAAGCTGCATTTCACCATCTTTTTTGTTATGAGAGACTGCCTGAAAATTCCTTCTCTGCAGATCTTGATTTTTAACAGCTCTTTGATTTGTTGCTGCACTGCTCACTCCTCTCCTGAATTGCTTCATATGCTATTGATTTTCTCCCTCTCCACCACAGCAATCTTCTCATCTGACTGATGTGAGATTTCAAGAGCCCTGAGCTGAGGCTTCCTCCTTCCCTTCCAAAAGAGCTCAACAATCTCCTCTATTTTTTTTTTTTTTTGCCTTTTTCCTTACATCATCCTCATGGCTCACATCCTTTCTCTGCTTCTCCCTCCTGATTCATTATGTAACCATGAATCTCTCTTCAAACACAGAACATCTGGGGATGGAAGGAGAAGGGTATAATTACTATAACATGTGGTAAAAGCAGCAGATTATTTTGGTATTATCATTGCAACTTCCTTATATTTCTCTTGCTTCCCTTTTGGCATTCCAGATGATAGAAACTAGCTGAGTGAAATGTTTCCTCCCAGGCCTCTCCAGAGGACAGAAGGCTCTGGCTGGTGTGATGGTGGCAATTCAGAGAGGCCACTACTGAGGTCATCCCTTGCAATGCACAGGATATCAAATGGTGCCATAATTATCAGGTGCTGATATGATGGCAGAGCTCCCACTGGACTAGGTGACTCTGTGCTCCTTAGAGGTGAAGAGAGCAGTGTTTCAGTGCCATCAGTACCACCATACCTTGGAGCCACCACCATGGAGAGAAGCCCACCAGGAACAGCTCTACCTTCCCCCAGAGGAGATACTGCTTAATAAATGAGAGGCTGCTGAGCTGAGAAATACCCCCAACCACCCCATAACTCTTCAGAACTCCTGTTGCTTTCTGTCCTATGAAACAGTCAAGAGATATCAGCCAGAGATGGCATTCAGTATGAATTCCTCTGTGCTAAGCCCATGGTGAAGGTTGGTGTGGATCAATCTGATGAAGACTTGCATTTGGTGTCATAGCAAATAAACTTTATCACCTAAGGAGCTCTCACTGCTGACAGGCAATATTTTTTCTGTCAGGAGGGTCTCTGAGATACATCCCTTTAGCCACAGCTGGCAACCCAAACTGCAACTAAACCCATGTGTGAGGCTGGTGTCACACAGTGTGGAGATTACCTGGCAGTCAGGGATTACATCAAGGAGTCTATGAGCAGGAAAGAAAAAAACAGAGAAATTCAGCATGGAAATTGTGGACTTGCAGGGAATTGTCCATGCTGCAGTGAACTGCACTAGACATGCTGGAGTGTTGTTTGCATCCACCAAGGTTGAAAAGGGATGTTTAGCAAATGGTCAGATATGAAATCCTGCTCTCCAGCAGCAGTGCAGGAGAGATTGATACTCTTAAAGATCAATACTTGACAATCAGTAAGTTTTTTGTTCTATTTTCACTTTACTACACTGCCAGTCCCAGCTGAGGCTTTGCCTGCTGTTCTAACACAAGTAGGCAGAAGCAGTATTACTGAAGAGCAGTAACTTCTTACACTTCTGTTTTCTCATTGCTGCTTTTGTTATTTATCATGGGCACTTGCAGTAAAACAAGTGGTTACTCTCCCTCAGGCTCCCATCTTCTCCTCCTATCATGCTTGATCCCACTGCAGGGACGAGTCATACATTGAATTTATGAGACTGGAATAATTTTCAGAAGAGCTCACAGTGGTGCCATAAACACAAGTTCCAGCTGAGGTAGAAAAGAGTCTATAAGTGTGCACCTCTTCACAGTCCTAGAGAGGGAGGCAAAGGAGATTGATAGCCTAGGGGTGTCACTGGCATCTGCATCTATATCCTCTTAAACCTCAGCAAATAACAACAGGGACTATATGCCATAAGACTTAAAGATTGCTGAATAATTCATGCTGAAACCCATGTTAAAGAAGTTCCCTGTGCTTCTAATCATGAATTAGCCATGAGCAGATGCCCATTTTCTACAAGTGCTCATTATTAAAATCAGATATTTTCTGCAACTTCTCTTTGGCTTTCCCTTTGTTCTGAATTCAGCTTGTTAGCATCTACCATTAAAAATTGAACTATTTGGACTTCATGCAGAAATGAGAGAGTACAGACTTCTGATTTCTGATCAGAAGTTGCTCATCTCCAGGAGGAATACTTAGCAAGTGTGGATCCAAATTTGCAATTAATATTCAGAGTGGTTTATTGAATAACAACTGTTTGGCTGAGTATTTTTGCTACCTGTCTCATTTGCCAGGTTACTGAGGTACTCAGAGAAAACAGCCATGACCAAACTATCTGCAGAACTGATACCAATCACTGCCCAAATAAAAACCTAAATCAAAAGTACAGTCATTTCTTCACTCTTTCCCATAGCCAAGTCCCTGAGTAGTATCTGCCCTCTCTCCACATTGTTTTGTTCACTGCTCTCAAGGCGTCAGAAAGCCCTTGTGTTTTGCTTTCTTATCAGTCTTTAAGGGAAAGATCCACTGTGGATTTTTCTCAGCAGCGATGCAGACATATGATATCAATTTAATACTAACAGCATGTGGGACTCATTGGCCTGACTCCTGGGCTGCAGATTGGGGTTTCTTTGCACTTATCATCATCTCTTCCGCTTGCTTCTGCTCCAGCCAAGCTCCAAATTCAAGCCCTGTCATGGGGCACACAGGGTTGCAAATGTCCTGCTCTCCAGTGTCACTTTGTGATCCACTGAGATACCATGAGCTGAGTGCTAGGAGGTTACTGTAACCCTTCCAAGTTATGCCTCTAGCCTGCACTGATAGGATGAGGGGTAATGCTTTTCAGCATTAAGATTTACATTAGAAATCAGGAAGAATTCCTTTACTCTGAGGGTGGTGAGATAATGGAACAGGTTGCCTGGGGAAGCTGTGGATGCTCCATTGCTGGAGGTGTCCAAGACCAGGCTGGATGGGGCTTTGAGCAACCTGGTCTAGTGGGAGGTGTCCCTGCCCATGGCAGGGGGGTTGGAACTAGATGATCTTTCGAGTCTTCCTACTACAACCATTCCATGATAATAGAGATTGACCTATTCTGCTATTTGCTCTTCATTGAAAGTCAGAAGCAACCTTCTCAGAGTCATTTACTGCCTCACCTCTGCTGAGGAAAAAGTCTTGAGCAACTGTGAGAATTTAGTTTCTGAGCAGACCTGAACACACATTCATACTTCTTATCAGCAGTGTTGAGTGAAGCTGTTCAGGGATTTCACCTCTTAGAATAGATACAAGATGAGGAGGGAGAGCTGGAAAGGGAGATACACACCCAGGAGTGGAAGCATAATGGTCTCTGAGCTGCTCTGCATTTTGTGGAAATCTTTCCATATGGCCTGGGCTGTTTTTTAACAGAACCATGCAGAGCTGCCAGAGACTCAGAACAGATAAATTTAACCTTGTGTGAAACACAGAGGACAGATCCTTCTCTGGCAGAGCTACACTGGAAACCACAGAGAAACGTTGCTTTCCACCAGCTGAGGATCCAGCCTGGAGGATCTGGCTTTAGAGGATGGAAAACCACTACAAAACACCAGCTCTTGATTTGACAGACATCTCGAAGGCCAGTGGGGACTGGCGCCTACCAGGCCCACATCTCACACGAGCCACAGTGCTGATGAGCAGTGAGGAAACACACAGATGGGGATGTGACAGCTGCACCGTGCAGCAACTCAAGGGAAGGTATTTCATTTGATTTGACCTGCCACACAACAGAATTCTTTCTTATGGTAAGAAACACAAACCAAGCCTGTGCTTCTCATCAAAAGCAGGAGAGGGTTTGATGACAGCAGTAGGTTGCTCGCTTGCTCGTTCTTACTTGATTTGTGGCAGGAGATTGATGAGTTTCTCAGGTGTCAGCTGAAGGGAGTAGCTGGACAATCCTGCACAACACTGTTCATTAGATTGATCACAGAAATGCCCTGGCAGAGAAGCCTCAGTGCAAACACCATTGCTTCCTCTAACTCACTGCTGCAAACGTGGAGCTTTCCCAGTCAGATGGAGGTTTCCATTTTAACTTGACTTTGGGGCCATCTCACCCAAGAAATGTCTCAATCTAAAGCCTTTCCTTCATTTCAGCTGGATCTTCTGTGCTTTAAATAAGACAATTATGTTACAGCTCTCTTCTAGAAAGGCTGGTTTGCTTTAAAAGAATTGCTGCCATCTGGGAGTAAAAAGGAAAACAAACAAACAAAAAAAATCAATTTTTTGTGAATCATTTGTAAATCTAAAAGTCTTTCAAAGCCACAGATCTCAGTCTCCAAAAGACTGATCTTGCTAGAAGATGAAACCAGGCAGGACAGTGTGGATTGCCACCACAGCTCTGCAGGGGGATGTCTGTACTATAGGAGCATTCAGCTGAGACAAGATTTCCACCCTTCTACTGCCCAGCTTTCTTCATCCTAAAGAATTTCAAACTCACACATAGGCCAAATTCTTCAGATTCTTCAGAAATTCAGCTGGGTGTTTGGCTAGTTTACAGGCCAGAGAATGAAGCTTTTTTGTTTTGTTTTTTTATGGGAGAGAATGCAGAAACAGGGTTTGTATTGCCTTGTGTAGACATAAGAGAGGGATGTGAACTCAGCTGCTGGATGGAGGGTTTGGGGTTTCTTTGTGCTGCTGAACACACACTGAGGACTCCTTCCATCCAAAGGTTTGCTCTCCAAACCACACAGTAACATAATTCATCTCTTTGTTTGCTCTACAGACCATTTTCTTCTCTGACAGCAGAATGGGAAGCAGCAACACTGAACAACATGTCAACCCAGAGGTTTTCTGCAGCAGCACAGAGGTGAATTCTCATTCTGGGGCTCAGGTGAGGCTTAAACAGAAGTTGGCAACACCTTGCAGATGCTCCTTTCTGCCTCTCCTCATTTTTTGCTGCTACAGCTCAAGTTAGTGTTAAAATACTAGCACTAAATTTGGCTCTTGGGAGCATTGGAAATTGTCTTACACTTATTTGAGGGAAAAGCACAGCCACTGAAAAGCCAGTTGTGACTACAGTAGTTTATCCTTTAAGATCCCCACAGAAAGTGAATGATTTCTTGTCTCACACCCAGTCCTTGATGCTCCAGCATGTTTCTGCACCCTTCAGGAGTCCCACTGCTGATGCACCCCATGCTCCCATCCCACAGCAGGTCCTACTCTAAATTGCAATTGACCAAGAGCTATTACTGGAAGTGCCATTCCATTACATGCATTTGAACTACATCTCAAGGCAAATGAAAACAAAAGCATCATTATTCATTTCAGTCCTAAAAAAATATATATATAAATAAATAAAAGCAACAACCAAACATTTAAAAAAGGCCCAAAATCTATTTAAACAAAGTCCCACAGAATGCTCATAAACTCAACAGCTGTGTGGAAACTATGCACATCTTTCAGGTAAGTTCCAGGGCTTGTTTTAGAGGGAAGGGATCTTGCCAGGTTACTGAGGTACAGCCTCTATTCTACCTAAGTTTTATTGGTCACAGACTTCCCATTAATTAGCAGAAACATCAGTGATCTTGTAGGTTGCCTCTTATTTCTGAGGTGTTGCCTGCTCTGCCTCACTTGCAGAGGCTCCCAATGTTAAAAAGCTGACCTCAGGCTTTGGGGATTCAATAAATCTGTTACCACATTCCTCTGATAAATATTTTCTCAAGCTGTTTAGTAGAACTGAACAGCAAAGGGAACTGCGGGTAGTAAGAGTGGCCAAATAAACATTCACATTAGAGAGTTGATTTTCCAGCAGGGTTGGTGCTACTGGAGCTGCCCACCATGGGCTGCAGGCTGCCTCTAGCCACGTGGGTGCTCACTTATGCCATTAAAGGTACATTGATGTGCAGGAGATCAAAGGTGACCTTGGAAAACTCATCAGAAAAAGACTTCTGAGAGACCTCTTGTATGACCAAAAGAATCAAAGAGTGCAGGACACCAAGCAAGGGAATAGTGCATTCAGTCTGGTGTCCCAGGGAAAATTCCCCTTAGCCAGGATGGATGGACAGCTGTTTCATGTCAGAAAGAAGGTCTTGAGGTCATTTTCAAAAACTTCAGGGCTTTTAATATTTATTTTTAGCTTAAGACATCACTCTCCCCTCCCTTATTCCCCAAACATCTCTCAGACTTCCTAAAATCCTGCTCTACATTTCATTGCCATTCATACTTGGGCATCACAGAGGCAAATGGGCATCCATGAGAAAGGATGATCTTTCCCTAGGCCTGAACAGCTGGGGTTTATTTTATGCTGAGTGGAAGACTGGTCTGGATGAAATTATTTACAACATATGGGTTCATCAATATCTTTATGTACACTTTTTTGTGGAATCCAACCATTTCTGTTGTATGTCTGAAACATCTATGAATGGTTTAGGGTTAGTTGGTTACTTATGACTTAGTAGCTATTGCTCATTTGGCCTGTTTATTGAGATAATGGAACTTGACCTAATCAGGACTCCTTGGTCTCTGTCAGTAATTAATTTGCCATATGGCTTAGAAAATAACAAGCAGGGTTGTTTCTTCCCTTTGCAGAGTGTGGTTTAAGAAAGCTCCATGAAGTTCTTTCATGATGAGCAGCTAGATGTTGCTAGAAGTGCAGCAAATTTCAGTGCAAAACTATTTCAAAAGTTAAAGCTATTCCAAAAGTTAAACCTCAAATGTCAAAGGCATTCCCTTCAGCTAGCACTGCCTTTCTTGAGAAGTCTCATAAATAGAAGCCCAGCAAAGAAAGAAGCTGATAAATTAGACATAGATCTATGAAGAGAAAGGGAGCCAGAGACCAATACCTACAAGACATATGTCTTTATTTACTCAAACATAAATCAAGCAGAACAGGAACTTCTGCAAGTAAATCGGATTCCATTTGTATGTTTTTCCTGACACATAAATCTGGCTGTAGCAGAATGGCATGAATAATAGAGGAACCAAACTCCCACAGTGACTAATCTTTCATTGAATCTGGACTGATAACTTACCCTGCTGAGCTGGACTTTGGTGCTGCTGTGGTGAATCATGGGATCACCAGAGGCAACACGGATATGTGTTTGCTAAAGAGTTCCTCTTGCTGAAGGCAAAACCACTTGGCTATGAGCTCCTATGTGCTACTGTAGATCCAACCCTTATGGATGTTATTTCTTAGACACAAAGGGCTCTCTCTTACAGGGCCCTGAAGAAAGACTCTGCAGCTCTTTAGGTAAAAAACAGCAAAACACAACAGAAGGGATCTAAGAAGAGCAATGCCAAATGGCAGTGAGAAGAAAAGAACACTCTTGTTTGTGCACGAACTTCCCTGTGCTAAGACGTAGCAAGAACCCAGCTATCCTCCAAGATGTGGGGAATCACCCCTTGGTGTGTGATGGGAACTGGCTTCAGGTTCCTGAGTCCTCAAACCCCAGAAGGCAACTGCCACCATTTCCCAACACTGAATCTGGTTAAATATACCCAGAAAGCTGCAAAATGCCAAGGAATTGTTACAGTCCTTGTCAAACTGCCCAGGGGTCTTCCCAGCAGCAGCTACAGCCACGTGGCCCAGATGCAGCTCACCTGGCTGACAACACTCATGCTGTATCTACATGAAGTATGAACTATGAAAGGCTTTCTCAGCCAGATTCATGAGGCATTTCCAGGAGAGAAAAATCCCCTCTTTCTTAGCTATGTTTTGCTGTCCAGGCTGCTGAGACTGCAACTTTGACCATCTTATAACTTGAAGAGACCTTAGGTGAATCCAGTCTCACTCTCAGGAATGTTATCTTTTCAGTTTTGGCAAACAGAGGATATTTTCTTAGAGATTCCTCTCGCTTGCACCAAAATGGGGAAAGATGGAACATGAGAGAGGGTTTTACTCCTCTGGCTGACAAAGTCTGCTTTGAATAAAAAAAAAAAAAAAAGGAAAAAAAAATGGATCATGCAAAATATTATTAATGATCAAATCCACAGTTTTTGCTAAGCCAGAACATTACTCAAGGTCATATCCCCTGAAATCCTTCTTTGACTGATGGAGTGGTTTCTTCCAGTTTAAGCGCAGTCACAATATTATCCCTAATGTAAACTGGCAACATGGATGTTTTTGCAGTTGGTGTTGGTAAAGCATTCCCAAGAGTGGCAGATTACTTTCCACCATGGAAAAACAAATTCCACCCTCCCTGCCATCACCCCCAATTCCACTCACCTTTTCCAAACAGTACATTCAGTAGGAAATCCCGATGATGTTAAAGCTACTTCTGCTGAAAACCTGGCTACCTTAATTGGTCCTGTTCACTTGATATATGACATTTTCTAAGTCAAAGTTTTCCTATGCTGAGCATCCATTAATTATGTAGCCAATGAGGCCTTCCTGGTACTGTATCAAATCCCTTCAAACCTATCTTGCAGGAATGGAAAATGAGTAAGCAGATCCGCGAAGAATAACAAAACAAGTTCCTCTGGGCTGTGTTTAAGTACCTTAATTCAGCAGGGCAGGCTGTCAGGACCACAGCAGCAACAGCTTCAGAGGCCAGGAGTGGAGAACAGCCTTACAAGCAGCAGGTTGGCAGAGTTACCTGGAATGATCACACACATGAAGCCCATTGATGCTGAGTGTCTCATAAATACCCTGATATATAGCAAGAGGAGCACAGGAGTGGCTCTTGCAGAGCAGGAGATGCTGGAGGTGAGGAGAGGTTTGATGCCTGTGTTGGAAAAGTGCTGACCTGCTTAGGGAAAGGTTGCAGAGACAAGGGGAGGGAGGGAGGGAGGAAATGAAGGGAGCTTTATTTCAAAACCACAGTGAGGTTTTAATTCTACCACAAGAGGAGTTAATGGGTAAGCTCCTCTCAGCTGCAAAGGTCTAGGAGACAGTTGTGAGGTTGATAGTCTTTTAATGACTTAGCAAAGAAGCCATCTGGAGGACAAAGTGCTGCATTATTTCTCAACTGGAGTGATGCTGATGTTCTACTGAACATCCAGCACCTTATGGCAGCTGCACTGGAAAGGGGCCACGTGGGGTTTTCTACCAACACCTGGTGGCAAGTTCAGGGGGACACAGAGACAAATCTACAGGTTCACTAGGATGTAGAGACAAATCTACAGGTTCACTAGGACATGGAAACAAATCTACTAACTACATCACACTACTCTAAAAGATGAGTTGTCCCCAGCTTTAGGAACTTGTCATCTAAAGAAACATTTTGGGGGAAAAATACCCTCCACAACAACAAACCCACAAATCCAGATGACACAGAAAGAGCCCCTTCTGGATTTGTTATATTTCATAACACTGTGCAGGATCTGTGGCCAGGTTTCTTCCCTCTCCTGTCACCACAAGTCAAAGCAGGGACCAAAGGGCTGACATTTCCCACAGCCCTGCTGCAGTTCTGAGCACAGCTATGGTGCTGGGGTAATGGTTTGAGGACAACAACCACAGCAAATCTTGCCACCAGAAAAGCACATTAGGCAGCTCTCAACAGTCCTTGCATTTTGGGTGTCTGAGCCATGGATTTCCAGTTTTCAGGATGTGAATCTAGGAAAATAAGAACTACATCAATGAGAGCTGTCAGTAGTTGTAAGAATATGTCTCCAGTTTATTTGTGAGTTTGCTTTTAGGTAGATGTGAGTGGGCTGACAAAATGCCACGTGGCCATGGTTCTGCTGATTTAACAAGCTTCTGTAAGATAAAAACTGTATCAGATTAAATTTACATGTTCACACAGCCTGTGGATTGGAATTGAAACAAATCCTCCTTATACTGCTGCTTGGACATCCTCTACCTTCTGAAAACTGTACAGCTTCCTAAATATCCATCTCTTGTCCTAATAGCTCTGCTGTTTGCTTGGGGTGGTATCCATCTTCATGGGCTTTCAGCATTTTACATTTAGACATCAGTCATCCCAGGCTCCCCTTATCATGAGAAGAGAGAAATGACTCTCTCTGGAGAGAGATTCATCACATGCTAAAATAGGTGTCTGAGGAAGGAGAGATGGATGGCTCTTTGGAAGGGCTTATTGCTCTAGATGTCTGACCAAAGTTATTGCCCATGAATCTCAGCTTATCTGTCTCCCAGTATCCACATCTCCTCCAGCTCAGATGTGCAGGTATCTGGCTGCACATCCACCCAGCCTGATGACTCTGTTCTTTATAAGGTGTGGGCATCTAGTTAGAGATATGTATGAAAAAGAATTAAAATTCACCAATGACTAGGAAGGACTTTTCATATTTCACTGTCTACTTATCTCTGTTAACTCAGATAAATTAGGTCAACAAGGGAATGTGGCCCATGTGCTAAAATCATCAGAGGATGATGTCATGGTCAAAATGAGTCCTCTTTTAGGAGTTTAAAAGGTAATTGAAAGGTTATTTTTTTTAGAAGTTCACTTCATTTTTTTCTAATGGGAAGTAAATGAGATTCAGGTCATATTCAGGCAAGCTCATGGTGAAGTCATAGGGTGAAGAGAGGGAAGATGGAGTTGAAGATTAATTTGATTAGGATTTCTTAAGATAATATTTGATTTTATGAGGGGTTTAAAAGCAGCAAGGTCCATTTACTAAGTCTGAGCTATTCACTTTTTTTTTGTTTTTTTTTTTTTTTAGGCTGCACAGAAAGATACAGAGCTTTGGCTGGAGTTAGATGGTCACAAATGGAGAAAAATTAATACCAGTTACAATAAGAATCTGCAAAGTGTTAGCAGAATAAATGGATTTGATTAAATGCAGAGCTGAAGATTCTCTGATTTCTCAGGGAGTTCCCTAATTTTTATGATACACAAGCTACGAACTTTTAACTTGGGTGAAGGTTACAAGCTTTTAATTTTACTACAAACAAGTAAGTTGAAGAATCCACAGGCAGAAAACAATTCCTTGCCATACTTGTGGTTTCCCAGAGAGAGTTTTTAAAGGTAGAGATCTGTCTCTTGTTGTTGCCAAAGAAACTTAAACCTTTGTAACTGCTTGAAATAGGAAATAACATTGATTCCAGGATAAAATCCCAGCGTTGGTGGGCATGGGATAAATTCCTTCAACATCCATAACAACCAGCAGCACAGGATCCAGTACCCACCACAGTGCCATGGGTGCAGTGCAGTGGAGATCTGCTGGTGCCAGGACTCCTGGAGCACTCTGGAATACAGCAAACACTCCCCTGGGTTGCAGAGCAGAGAGGAATTGCTCTGATCTTGAGGACACTCCCAGCTCTGGGTAATCCATTAGTGCCTTAGATAACAAATTAGAAAATGTGAAAAAAAAAAACCCAACCCAAAACAAACCAGAAGGAACTCACTCCCCCCAGTCTTTCTGTTTGCAGTTCCTGAATGCATCCCCAAAGGTGGCAGGGCTATTAAATATCCATCAAGCTCCAGTGTGCCAGCACATCAGCTAAGTCTGGTTTTGCAGGAAGCTTGGAGGGTCACAACAGCTTTACCAGTGTCTGGCAGAGCCCTGGCTGTCTGCAGTGAGGATTGGCTATTTTACTTTAAAGCTGGGACAACCAATAAACAGCTGGGATGGAACCTGCATGAACAAGAACAGATTTTACTCCAGGTATACTGTGTACCTCTTGTAACCTTACAGTGGTTTCTTGGATCAACAGAAGCAGGATTTTTCAAGGGGATAGATAGGGAGTGCAAATTGGAAGAAGGAGAAAAGTAAAGAATCTAGCTGAAGCTCCCCAAACAATTTTATTTCTCTACAAAGAAGCCTGAACCGAGGTGATATACATGGAAAAATAAATGATTCAGGGGAATTTAATCCTGAAGCTGGTGCTTTGTCCTTCTCCCTGTAACCACGAATCTGTGAGTACCCTACAGTGTTGGACATGCTGTCACGTTTGTGATCCACACTCTAGGGCTTGCCCCCCTGCTTTCTTCCAACAAAAAATGCATGTAAGTCTGCAGACCAGTGAGCCAGCCCGTGCACACTCCTGCTTTCCTCCTGCACTCTGGACAGGGGCCCAGGGCAGACGTCATTCCACGAGTCACACACGTTATTTTCCTTCAGCTCTTCCAGGAGCTTTCCTTACCCTGCCATCATATCAAAGACAGTATTTAAACAGCTTCAGCTTGATTCAGCTTCTTTATGATGAATTGGCCACGGACCATTTCCACAGGCAGCTCACCAGGCAGGGCTGGAGAGCAGAAAACATGAGCTTAGGAGCTGGGATGGGCAGAATGAGCAGGCTGGAGGCCGTGACCTCCTTCAGCAGCACTTGATCCAGAAGAGCTTGTGTGTCCACAGCTTATGGACAACCTTTTGCTGTGACTGGGAGTACAGAACACAGCCCCAAACTCCTTGGTCTCTCTGTCAACCCATCTCCCTTCTTATGAGTGAGTCACACTTCTCCAAAGTCACACTGTTAAAATAGTGGCTTTTAGCAAACTAAGGATTCAAGCTTTATGGAGACAGGACCCTTGGAGCTGTCAGTTTTCCCTCTTTTCTTCCCAGTGCATCCTTGAGACAGATTATCTTGATTTCTTGGGTTCTTTGCCTGCTTGCTTTTCTAGAGTACCATCAAGTTATGCTGATGATGCTGTAAGGGGTTTTTAACTTTAACATCACCTCACCCTGTCAGTGTGCTGTTGTTTCTGGGTGATATGCTTGGATGAGCACACAGAAGCTTGAATTCCCCATCCACCACTCCTTGCAAAGGAGGGTGAGTGGTATAAGCTGCCTAAAAGCAGAAATGTGAACATCCAACTCCAAAACCAGGAGCTACTCTCCTAATGAAGAACCAACTTCTGATTATTCTCTCTTACACAGAGCACTGAGGAGCATCTGGAGAGAACAGTACTTCTCTCTCACTAGTGGGTGAGGTAAGAAGACCTAGAAATGAATTTAAAGCATATTTTTCTCAAATCCATGATGGTCCAACTAGGCTTGGTCCTCATTTCATTTCAGGTTGGGAAGGGAGTTCAGGAAAACAAATGGATCTCTCCAGATTAAACATGGGTGGAAGTCTGTGTAATGAATTGAATTGGCCCTAGGATCATTTTGCTCATCCTTGCTTTTGTGAAAATATTTGCAATATGACTTTTGGGCCAACTGAGAAATGTCTCTGTTTGTTAAGGACCGCAAAGAATGTTTAGAGTAGAAGTTTGGAAAATGTCTTTGAATAATGTGGATTAGTGGTGGCCTGTGCAATT
The DNA here is from genome assembly GCA_025447755.1 of Corythornis vintsioides. Classification (NCBI taxonomy): domain Eukaryota; kingdom Metazoa; phylum Chordata; class Aves; order Coraciiformes; family Alcedinidae; genus Corythornis; species Corythornis vintsioides. Next base: position 71,045 of record JAOEGS010007140.1, read on the forward strand.
TAAACTCTGCCATAATTAAATACCAGCAGTAATTAGCAAATAAAATCCAAAAACTGAACTTATGTAAAAAATATCTCTAGAGAATGACCAACTAACACGAAGACTTACAAGACTGGGAAAGCTGCAAACAATCTCGAGGGTTTTCAGCTCCTGTTCCTCTCACCTCCACAGCAATGGAAAGCTCTGTGGGCTCCATGGAGGGGAAAGATCCTGGATTTCTCCTGCAGCAGCCTGTGGTGGAAAACAGGAATGATTATTTCTAGCCTTCTGTCTGAGCAACCTGCTTCATCTATTTGGGTGCTCAGGAAGCTCAAAGACTAGTTGCTAAATATTTTGTGACTGTTCTCACTAAGAGGATCCCTGGAGCATCTGCTGCTTGAGGAACTGGGATGCTAAGAGGCTTTTTTTCCACCTGTGTGGGACTGGCAGCCAGGAGCAAGACAGAGAGCAGGGAAGGTTTTGTTGTGGCTGGGGAGTGCTGTTCTTTCTGCTGCAGTCCACATAAAGCCAGGCTGTATTTCTGGGACCAACAAGTGTTTCTTTGAGAACACATCCAGAGACACACAGACACAGGAAAATAAAAGAAAACCAAAACAAATCGAGTGAAAAAAATTAGGGGGAATGTGAAAGAAAAGAATAATAGGAATAGTGATTTACTAAACAACAGAATGAAAGGCAGAAATAAAGATCCTGGAGTTTTATAAGATTCTCTGAATTCATTTGAGAAGCAATGCAAGAAATGAAGCTCTGTAGCTCTACAGATGATATTCCCCCTATTTTTTTTATGTCTATTCAAATACCCAGTGTGTGGATTTGTCCAGCTTAAAAGCAGCAGACTTGGCAATCTATTTTATCTTCAAGCCAGGTAGGGCACAGGCAGCTACCCAACTTTCCCATCTTTTCCTGCCAGAATTTTCACTTCACACTTGAAGGGACTCGGTGCAGAGGGTGCATGGAGATGCAGTCTTTGTGTTTGTTCTGCTCTGCAGCAGACATACAAAGATGCCAATGGTGTGTGGGGATTATGGGAAAGTCTGATCCTTTGTTTGCTTCAAAACGAGCTGAGAAGGTCCAAGAAACAGCATTAACCAGCACAAGCTGAACCTGGCCAGGAAAACAAGAGTCAAGGGAATAGCTGGTAGCTGGTTGGGGCAGAGTGGGTGCAGAAGGGTCATATCCTGACCCCTCACCCCAGCCATCCATCCAGGACATCAGCAAAAACTAAACCTATGGTGCCTCCCTGGCCTCCTAACCAGCATTCCTGAGCAACTCTCCATCTTCCCCCCTGGCTTCACAGTCGCCTGGCACTCACAGAGCCTTTACATCAGGAGGATCCTTCTGCTGAGGTGTAACTCTCCCTCCAGAGGAGAGACACGACCAGCTCAGAGACAGCATCCTGCTTTTAGCTGGCAAACATCAGGCAGATTCTGCCTCTGGTGAGTCTAGTGTGTCTGCAGTGAAGGCAGAGACAAGCAGGATCTAGTTCTGTGCATGTTCCCAGTCAAGTGGATGAAAGACAGCTCTGGGTCAGAAGCTGTGCAGCAGTGCTAATGTAACACTGTGCCTGAACCATTAATCCCAACACTGCGGGTGATAAAGACATATCCCAGCATGCCTGTGATGGAGTAAGGAGCTGAAACTGCATTTCTTTTCTTTTAGGTGAGTATTCCAAGTTATGTCATTCCCATTCGGACTTAAATATGCCTTCGTGTTGTCTGCAAGCTAAAATCCAGTATCTGAAGATATTTTGTACTACAACCATTGAAACCTAAAACTGTTGTGTTTTTGGTTTTGGTTTTTTTTTCCTATTAGTTTCTGATGAGGCTGATTAAGATGTAGTGAAGTCAGATCTGGGATGCAGGGTAACACATTCCAGCTCAGTCTCAGATTTACTGCTGGATCCCAAGCATTCCCCTCTGATACAGGATACTGCATCCCCACAGAGTTCCTACATCCCTGCTATGCAGCACAAGTGTGTGGTCAAGAGTATTTTGCATTGTTGGCTAACAGATTTCAGTCATGTTTCTCACATCTTCGATGCAGCAGACAGTCTAGTTTGTGCTGCAGGAGCCACAGACTCATTCTTCTCTGGGAAACAGCAAAAATCAGACATCAATCAAAGCCACAAAGTCTCCATCTAAAACTCTGCCTCATCCTCCACCCTTCCAAAGTGTTGCTCCTCTCACACGGACACCAAGTCCAGATAAAATGACTGATCTCCAAGAAAAGGGAATGCCTTCAAACATGAAATATTCACCTCATTTATGGCCTACAAGATTTTTGGAACTCCATGCTGTGCCACAAACCTTTGGCTGCAGCCCTTTCCATCAGCACATCCAACTCACCCCTCGCCTCGGGACATCCTGACTCCTGTAGCAAGAGCTCATGCAATTCATTTTCATACCTGTCTGATCATCTCATTTCCAGGGACCACCCAGACCTCACTAAACTGAATGCACTCTGGAAGCTACAAGATAGCCACATTTTTACAGTATTTGTTTTGGGGTTTTGTGTTTTTTTTCAGTACAAATAAACTGTGACAGGCTCCCATTGGAAGCTATTGAATCAATTTAAAGCTGTTTTCATATCACAGCATAACCTGGATGGACTTGCTTACACTAATTGGAAACTAATTATGTGCCTCTGCCAAACTGCTAGGTTGTGATTGTGGGAGGTTCAAGGGACTAAAGCACTTCATGCTTTTCACTTTGGAGTGTGTTGAAGGTACTTTATAGGAAAGGCACACGGGGTGAAATGGCCAGAAGAGTGAATGGGTAAAAATACAAAGAGCACAAACCTTGCAGAAGGTGAAAATCATCTAGGAAAAGGAAAAAAGAAGGAAGGAAGGAAGGAAGGAAGGAAGGAAGGAAGGAAGGAAGGAAGGAAGGAAGGAAGGAAGGAAGGAA
>JAOEGS010007140.1:97122-116879 GCA_025447755.1 Corythornis vintsioides
ATAAATATAGAAATTCAGCTTTTCTGTAGCTGATACAGAGGTTTGTAGTGGCACATTTACATTTTATATCAGAATTTTCCAGACTGAGAGGTGTCCCATTGAACAGCTTTGCTGGAGCAACCTCATCAACCCATCCAGGGTGTGACACCAACCAGGACAAGAAACACCCCAGTAGATCAAAATACCCTTTGAGATTCAGCTGCAAGGAAAACTCTGTGGCAAGATCCCTGTGCTGGGTACCAGGAAAGGTGCCCGAGGTGTCCAGTGCAGCCCCTGGGCAGGTGTGGCACAGGCTGGGTGCCCGTTGGGATGGCTGGATGCTCCCAGGCAGGAGTTTCCTGCAGGCAGAGGTGGTGCTGAGGCTGTTTGGCAGGGCCATTGATCCAAAGCAGCTGCCAAACAACCTGCTCTGTCAGCTTAAAAGCTGCTTTCTATTTCCTGAGGGGTACAAAGCAGTCCAGGTGTAGTGCTGGGAATCTGGCTGTAATAACCTTGCCTCCAGATCTCCCACCATGGACAAGGTAGATGTCACTGATGAACTGCAGCTCCCTCTGGAAAGCATCATCCTCTGCTGTTTACTGTGCAGTGACACGGGGGCTTAGCACCAAATAGGTGCAGATAAAACCTGGGAGGGTGAGAGCCAGACAAAGAGGGAAGATGGAGCTGCCCTGGCTGAGTTCTGGTCCAGCTGCTGAGCTGGACAGGGAGGTGGCTGCAGGAAAGCTCGGGCTGACAATGGTGCAAAAACAAACCTGGGCTGTTGTATACCTTAGAGTATACATACCCACATGCCTGGGGATGGAAAAGGAGCAGAAAATGCAAATATTTATAGGAGAAACAAGGTAACTCTTAGAGCAGTGAGCTGGTTTAAGACATTGAGCTGCCTGAGTAGATGGAGCAGCCAGAAGAATTGCAGCAAGTGCAGGGAGGGAGTCGTGGGTGATGTAGTGAGGTAACTGGGTTTGTATTCTCTAATTAACAACCTTGTTTGGCAGTTTGTTCCTGGAATCTCTCATCTACACACACGGCCTGTAAATGCTGCTCTTCTTTTTCCCTGCCCTGTCCAAAGTACTGTGGTTGGTTTCCCATTCTGCATCATTTTTTTTTTGCAGAAATCCCACCCTTTGCTTCGGGAGCAGCTTGAATAAAAAAATCCACAGAAAGAAAGAAAACAACCACACTTGGAGGCCACATCTTCAGCCCCAGACAAGCCCCTGCTCTCTGCTGACACCCACAGTGCCCTGCATGTGTATTTGAAGTGAGGACACGCTGCGTGGGCTGCAGTGTTTGTTTCTCCACCAAAATCCTTTCTGCTATTCCAGGGTGGAGAGTTTTGAGGGTGATGGAGAGGTGGTGACATGGCCAGTGCCAAGGGGAGAAGGGAATGCAAGAAACTCAGACAGACTGAAGCACAGGGAAGAGGAGGCCAGATGTACACACCTAATCCTGGGGGACTGGGCTTCTGAAGAAGAAGGGCTGTTATCTTGAATATCCCAAGACAGATCAAGAGGGGTGCCAGTTCCTCAGACATACAGACAGCTTTACTAGAAATAAAGCAGCAACTTGAGCAAGTGCACAGGAGAGAAGTGGGGTTTTCTGCAACCAGCTCAACAAACAGATGAAAGATGCATTGCTGGGTGTCCCCAAGACCATGACAAAGTCCACCTGCTCCCTCCCAACCCGGCCCAAGAGGAGAAACTGATTTCATATCACATCTCCCCCTTCATTTACTCTGCCTCCCCCACACAGTGACACAAAAGCCATCAGCTTTATTTACTGCCCAGCTCCTCGTGTCTTTGTGTCCCGTGGAGTGGCAGGAAAGCAGAGCAGTGTGGGAACCCAGAGGATTGAGATTGTTCAGTGAAGCTTGCCCCGTGGATGCAGGCACAGTAAATCATGCCTGACAGACTATTGTTCTAAGGGGGGCTTTGCTTTGGTTTTTTTTCTGGAGTGGTGGTGGGTTTTCCCTGGGATGGCTCTGTAGTCCCTGAAGTGAGGGTGGGTGCTGGGGGGCTGGGCCAGGGGCACGGGAGGCAAGTGCCCTGCAGAGTGGGGGGAGCCCTGGCACTGGGTCTGCTGCATCACAAACTCCTCTGAACCTTCACATTCCTGGTTTTGTTTTCCCTTCTGATTATCCTCTAGCTGTAAATATGCTAATGAGCTTGGCATCACCTCCAGTGGGATGCAGCAGGGCAAGAGCAGGGATGGATTTCCAGCTCACCTAGAAACCTTCTCACTGGAAGATCCTAAAGCTCCCCCATCCCTCTTCCTCCTCAGGAGCCTCTGTGCCCCAGCCCCTGCCCAGGGCACCCCCAGCACTCGTGGGCTCACCCTCTAGGGCTAAACGTGGACCTTAAACCTCAGCCTTTGAAGGGTCTGGGCTTGGTTTGCACTGCCTGGAGGAGGAGGTGGTCAGATGAACTCCAGAGGCCTCTCCCAGGGCAGGTTCTCAGCTCTGTGGTGCTTCCAGGTCTGCCTGGTGAGGTTTTGCACGTGGGAGCTGGGCTGCCTTTCACTCGTCTGGATAATCTTCCTGCAGAGAATTTAAACATCTTTGAAGAGTAGGAGCCACCAGTGAGCAGCTCTGGGCAGGAAAGTGTAGTGCATATGATCAGAATGAGTCTGGGAACTCAGATCTACAAGATACAGCTGAATTCAGCTCCAAACCCCAGATGAAAACTCCACTGTGCTTCTTCCTGAACAGCCAGCTCTGGGTGTGCAGCTCCCAGCAACACTCTCCTTCACAGAGACCAGCCCACAGCCCTGCTCCAGGGCTCTGCCCACACAGGTTAGCCCTGGATCCCTGTGTCCCCTGAGCCTTCTCGATTCCCAGTCTCCATCTAGATGATCCACACGTACTCCCACCCTGCAGTGAAAGCTTTCCTTCTGCCCTTTTCAATGAATGGGCTGTGTTTTGCTGAATCAGCATTTCCCATCAGTCAGCTCTGCATCTGCAGTTCCCTGGCCACGCTGAACCAGACGTCTGCTGGCAATGTTCTGAGCAGCCTTTTGGAGCCCAGGGGGAGGATTCCTTGCCCCAGTCAGCAGCTTGTCTCTTTTCCCCCCAGCCAGAACAATTCAGCAGCAACACCAAACAAAGAGTGCCCAGCAAAAGCAGCCCCTTGCAGCTGTCATCTACTGTCACTTCTTTTTATTCTCTTAAATACAGGCAAACCCTTCTGAGCAGTGAAAAACGCTGGAGACTTTAAAAAAAAATAACATTTATGAGGTAATGCCTGGAAACACACAGGGCAGGATTCCTCCTGGAAGTATTTGCTGGAGCAAAAAAGGCTGAGTGACAATACAGTGCTCAGCTGCTGGGCCAACACCCCTGCAAAGCCAACGACCCTGCAGCACTGCAAGGTGCCAAACACTCCCCTGAGGAAACCTGTTGTTGGCCTGAAGAGCAAGGGGCTGTCACTTGAAGTGTGTGCAGGAGCAGAGCACCACGGGGCAGCTGAGCACCCCCTTCTGCAATGCACCCCCTTCTGCAATGCACCCCCTTCTGCAATGCCTTCTTGAGCTTGAAGGGTTGCAGGGCTTGGCTCCCTTTTGCTCTGCACAGTTTTCATCTGTAACCCATCTAAGAGGAATTTTCCTTGCCTGCCTCCTTGGCTTGGATCTCTTTGTCTCAGCTGTGTGTCCTTCCTCTAGGCCCCCTGCCAAAGTCACAGATGTGCAAGATGGGAGAGGAAGACCAGGACATGGAGGAGCTTGTGCTTGAATTTATCAACAAGCTCTTGACATCCCCATGGTGCTGTTTATTTCACTAAAATCCCACCTGTGCACTGCAGAGGTTTCAGCCAAGCCCAGCTGGGAGTAAAGCCAAAGGCTGAGTAGAGCAGTGGAGGTTTTTACACCTTTCAAGAGCTCCTCTGGAACTGCAGCTTGAGAGAAACCAATGCATTTGTTTTCCCCTCACAACCCCCCCTTTTATTTTAATTTTTTCCTCATCTCCTACATTAGATAGCCCAAATATCTTTGAAGCTGATGTGTAGGAGAAGGGGTTCATAACTACTAGTTATGAAGTAGAAATGTAGAATAATTTCATTAGCTAGGTTTATGTGACTGCCCACCCATGCCCTTAAGTTTTTTGTTTGTTCCTAGTACTGCAAGAAACACATAAAGGGTGTTTCAGTGTAAATTAGACACGACCCACATACCTAATATCTCATTAAGACCTGTCCTGGGTGTTACAACAGTTGCCAAAAAGCCATTGTCTTTGGGTAGGTCCTTTTACAGTTATTTATGCTGGGGCACTGCCATTAAAAAACAGCATAAAGCAAAAATTCTGCAGTAATATCAGTGAGGAACAGAGGAGAGAAATGGATTGGAGTCAATCAAAGACAAGAAGAAAGGCAGGCCCTGAGGTAACTCACTGCCTGTGTCACTGACATGGGCTGTCCAACATATTTCCAGCCTTCTCCTCTCTTGAAAAAAAAATTACTAACAGGTTTCAATCAGCTGAAATGGTTTCTGGATCTCTGAGAACAATATTTGCCTTTTTTCCCCCACTGCTTTTCCTCCTTTCTCTTCCCAAACTGAAAAATCACCAGGTAAACTACTCACAACATTCTTTTTTTTTTCTGTTTTCAGCAGCAAGTATTATAGCTCTGTGACAACATATCAATCATTTCTTAGGGAAAAAAAAACAAAGAGGAAAAGCAAAATATTCTGACCATCTTTGGCATGAACTAGTACATAGAATCTTGCTGTGGGAACACTTGTGGAGGAGCTGTATCTGTCTGCAGCCATCAGTATCCTCCTTGTCAAAACAAATGTGTTTATCTCTCTTGCAAAGCTTTGAAACATGCTGTAGGAGATGTTTTATACGCCACACTAAAAGCCCACAAATCTCATCACTTACATTCTGACTGCAACAGCAAGACAGGAAAATATACATCCAAAAAAAAAAAAGAAGAAAACCAAAACAATTGTGTTGAGCAGAGCTCTTTTTGAGGAGGAAAACCAAAGCATTTGGTAGCAATTAACATGCCCCCTACATTTGCAGTTTTAATTCCAGTGCAGATGCAGTGTTTTTATTCTAATAACTTCCCATGGTGCTCCCTTTTTCTGGAAGCTCCATGCCAATTAAAAGGTGATCCATCACCACTGCTACTGAAACAAAAGGGAATGGCCAACTTTCTGATACAGCCATGAAAAAATCCCAGCCAGTCAAAGGAAGACCCAGGAAAGGAAAAAAAGGAGGAAAAGAAAAAAAAAAAGAGTATTTAAATCTTGTCATTTCTGTGAGAGAGAGCAGAAGAAAATGTTCTTTTGTGTAAGTGGAGTGAGGCACCATTTCACCACCCACCATGGCTTGGCCATGCTTCATGGTTGCAGGCAGCATCCCAACATACCCTACAACACTGTGGAGAAGACAAGCTTGCTGAAGTTCCCAACTGCCTGTACTCCATCCTAATCACTGCATGTCTAGACAGCAGGGAGAGGCAAGGGAGAGATTTGGGGTGCATGGTTTTTCTGGACTACAAAATCAGTTCTTGCCTCTAAAATAAAAGAGAAAGTGTTTGGTTGCAAAGGGACCCACGTTCTCATTCACACCCAAGCACTGTAGCTTACTCCTGAGACTTTAAATCAGATATGATGATAGAATGAGCATTTCTCCCCTTTGTCCAGCTGCTGACTGCACACTCTACCCCCCTGCTCAGAGACAGGATAAAGAGATGCAAATTGTTTGTCTTTCTCAGCATCAACATGAAAAGATACCACAGCCAATCTGCAAGGGAACAGACACATGTCCTCCCAGAGCTCAGTCAGGGGGGAGTGCAGAAGAAGGAAAGGAAGGTTGTTTGTTTATTTATTTCTACCCTCTCCAAGCCTGTTTTCTCCAGGCAAGAACCCTTGCCAAGGCTATTTACAAAGTTCAGCCTGGGGATCGTGAGAATTGCAGCTCGGGTGCAGCCCTCAGCCCCACCACAGATGTCCCCCCCTGCCTTCTGCTCAGGACCTCTGGGGGAGGAGGACACAGGAAAAAGACATACTAGAGAAAATATGTGCTAGCAAAGCCAGAGTCACAACTTTGTGTCTTCACTGCCACCTGTCATTCAGACTCCATTGTGAGAATGCAGTTCTTAGCCTTCTTAGTGGTGACTATTCCTAGAATGGAGAGATGTGGATGGTGAAGTCTTTCTGAGGGCCACAGGCATGAATCTAGCTTAACAACTGGCCTGGAAAGCACCAGTTTTCTAGCCAGCAGTCCTGTTGCCATGTTTCACTGTCATCTTGCTGGCATGGAGCTGCAGTTCATGAACCAGACCTGGAAGCAACAGAAAATGATGCAGCTCCGAGGACCTCACAAGAAATACACCACTTAATCCTACCTTTAAATCTGCCATATTCATGCTCATTAGCTGGTTAGCCAGGAGTGTAAGGAGCCTAAACTACATTTCAGGAAAGCCTTTGAAATTAATGGCTTTATTTTAATGTAATCCAGGCACGAATTATTGGGAGACTAAGCTCATGATCCCTTTGCAGGAAAACCAGCATCTTCTTTCCCCTCTGCGATTTAAATGTATTTTTTTTTACTGGGAAAGTTAATTTAGAAACACGAATGGTATCATATAATCATCCCAATGTGTTTGGCTATGTGCTGTGCTTTCAGACCTCCTGGAAGTTTTTTCTTGAGCTGCTTATCAAGGCTACAGACTTTGAAATATCTGGTGAGGGAAATCTCATCAAGGCTCACAGCAAGCTCAAGGATAACTTAAGGGCCTAAATATGCATTTGACTAAGATGCCAGTGATGAAAGCAGTGTTTAATGTTAATGATGACATTTAGTTTCACTATTATTATTAAAAACACACTTCAATAATAGTATATTTTTACATCCTGGTTGTTAAAGGTAAGAAATGGACGGGTGTGTTCACTTTTAAGAGCTCAGCAGCATTTGTGCATATAAAAAGGATTTAAACTTTCTGTTTGTCCATCTGCAATATGCTCTTTAGAGAAACTCACATCAGGTTCTCCACGCCTGGGTTAGGAGTTTCACTCTGAAGTTCCAAATCCTGTGGATGCTGTGTGGCTTCATGACACAGAGTGTAATTAGGGGAAGATGGGAAAAATTCTGGCAGTTTGTGTAGTTTTTTTCTCTTGCTGCCCTTCAGTGTCATGCTTTTCATTCCTTTCTACAACTGCCTTGCCTGTTCCTAAGGAAATATTTAATTAAACCCTCTTCTGCAAGGGAAAACAGTGGGCTTGCCTGGGTCTCTGCAACCTGTGCAAGAGCAGGCTGTAGTCAACAAGAATGCTTTTTCCCCTTGCATAGGATGGTCTGAGAACAACTTCTTCCATGCAGATAGAAGAGTGACTTTTAAAACATGAGGAATCCCTCCAAATCCATCACAAGACTTGTAAAGAAGTTGATTGGATTTCAGCAGCAGATTGTAAGTCGCTCAGAAGTCATTCCTAAGACTGTTCAAAGATACACAACAACCCAGATAATGCAAAGTCTTGCTTCTTGTTGCACAAACAAGGAGAATTTCTTGCCCTAGACAGAGGGGAAAATTCTTCCTGCCTAGGAGATAAAGCAGAGCTGCAGAGCTTCAAGGATTACAAGACTCTCCTGAAAATCTCCTCTCCCCAGTATGAAACAAAGCCGAGGGGATTCTGGAGAGCTGCTGAGCTGGTTGATTTAGCCTGGTGTGTATACCACAAAAATACAACTAACCCAGGAAAAGGCCTTTCAGAGACTCCATTTAGAGGCCCAACATGAGGTCAGGCTGTAAATTGGCGGGGTGGGTTTGTTTAGCAGAGCTTTGATGGCTCAGACCTGGCCTGGATGGATCCAGCCTCGACAGATCGGGCTTGGCTGATGCTTTCTGCAGGACCCAGGTTTGCTCAGATGCTTCTGGAAGGCAGGCAGTGGTTCCCAGTGCAAAGGGAGAGGCTTTACAGGCCCTGGCTGCTGGGGCTCAGGCATCCAAGCAGGGAGCACAGGCTGCATGTGCTGCCTACCCCGGGAACACTAAGTGAACCTGAAAGCCTCCCACCCACCATCTGGCTGCAGCTTGCCTTTGTTTGCTTTAGGCTTTCCACCCAGACGACCACCCTGGCTGAGAGCTGGGATGAACAGGGCTTCACACATCACATGTGGGGGGCTTGTGCACCAGCCCTGTCTTCTGGGATGGGGAGAGAGGCTCTGGGTTCAGAGCTGGATGCTGCCAGAAGGGACCCTCATTGCTTCACTTCAGGAATTCTGCTTCAGTTCAGCTGAGAAAAGGGACAGGGAGAGGTACTTGGAGAAAAGAAAAACCCAGTTACATCAAAATTATACTATATGTGCACAAGCAGTTCTGGAAAGTGGCTTCTCACAGCATCACAGAGTATTAGGGGTTGAAAGGGACCTTGGAGGTCAATTCCTCTAAAAGCTGCTGGTTTCTCCTTCCTTTCAGGATTTGGTTTCATCTAAAGTTCTGTGATTCAGTGTTTTATTACTATTTTCTTCAAGAGGATGAAAGGGATATTGGTTGCTTTTTTGCTTCCTACTTGAGTGAAAACCCAAAAAGCTGCAAAAATTATCCTGAAGAAGATGGTGCCTGAATTCTAGAACCTGCCAAGGAGCCTGTTCAGCTTCTCTCTGTACCACACGAGGCAATATTTGTAGAAATTAATATTATTTTGTGTATCTTTGATATATATGGAGGCCAAAAGAAGAAAAAAACCAAACAAAAGCCTTTCACAGTCCACAGCATAAGCCTTTTCAGGTATGAAATAGAGGCAGCACCTTCAATTTCTCTAGGAGGCCCCCAAAAAAGCTTCTCCTCATAGAAAACCTGTATTAGTTGTTGGTACAAAGCCTGTGACCTGCTCCTGCAAACCTGGTTTAGCATCTCTGGCTCGTTGCAGCTGCAGCCAGGGCACGTTCTGTCTGCCACAGGCTAAGCCTTGCTCACTTTGGCATCGTTGCCCAGGGAAATGCTGGCGATTTCAGCTTGCACGGAGCCAACACGGGAGTTTTGGTGCTTCCCCATTGCTTTCAGCCCAGAAAATTGTCATTTTTCAGCTCCTTCTATTCGTGTTCGTGGAGCTCCCTCTTGTGGGGAATCCAACCCCTCCCTGAGCACCTCCAGCTCTCAGCTTCCCAGGGCCTTCAGCTGTTCTTCCTACAACTATTTTCTGGCCAATACAAGGACTTGTCTGGTTGAATTTAGTATTCCTCCTGTATTTTTTGTTTTGGTTTGGTTTTTTTTATAGTGCATTTCACTACACAGCTCATATTCCAATATCATTCCAATCACTTTTAGAAGTAAAATTTGAGTATTGGGATTTCAGTTTATTCCTTTTGTATGAGGAAAAAAAAAAAACCCCATAACAAAAGAACTATTGTTGGGTTTAATTACTTGCTCTACCAGCTCTGCACTGGCACAGAAGAGTGTCAGGCAGAGACACACGACTGGGTGATGCTGTAACATATTTAGTCAGAATCCTGTTTAGCTCACAAAGAACACAACCATCTCTGGATGTGCCACTTCCCTCTGCTTGGGCTTCCTTCACCTGAACTGCTCTGTGCCAAATCCAGCAAGGACTTCAGTGATGCCACTTATTGTGCAAGCTGCACTGGAGCTGAAATTCATTTCACGGGACATATTGTACAGAATTAAATTTCCTTTTTTTTTTAAGACATAAAAGCCCTATAATATTTTAAATTAAAGATGAACATAAATCCCATTGGGAGGAGTGCTGTTAAATAAAGACGTTGAATGCAGGGTGGGATGGGAAAGCAAGGACTCTGAAGGCATTGCCCCACAGATGCCCCTTCCAGCAGCTCCGAGGATACCGAGGTTCCTTGCAAACTCCTCCTGCAAAAGGCACTTCAGAGACTCCAGCTACGCCAAACCCCAGCTCAACACTTGGTGGCAGCAAGGGACTGGCTCTGGGAGGGCTGGGAGCGAGCACAAGGCAGCGGCGTCCTCAGCACAAGGACGTGTGTGCCTTCCTGAAGGGGGGAAAAAAAAGTTTTCCTACCCTTTACATAAGGGATCATGAAGCAAAGATGTCCTGTCCCGAGCTGTGACTCTGGGGAATGGCATCCCAGCCATGTGTCTCCTCTCACATGCCCACAGTGCTGCAGGAGCAGCTGCTCTCCTCCCTGCTCCGGCCACGCCTCAGGAGGCTGCTGCTTTGCAGGTGCCCCTGGCTTGGAGCTCCCCACAGCAGCCCCAGCGCTGTCAAAGCAGCTCTGACCCTCCTGCACATCCCTGGGCTTTCTCTGTATTCGTTTTCTCTGTGTCTGAGCCACAGAAACTAACTCATGAAGGTGCAAGATGTGGCCTTGGAAAGCTGAGCATCCAAATGGGGAGTCTGGATCACCACCTTGCACCTGCTCAGAGCTCAAGAGCTGCTGAATTATGTTTTATTTCCCCAACTACAACAGCTTCCTCCAGAAAACCTCTCCTAGCAGTCCAGCATTAGCAGCCATGGTGCTGGTTCAGATGAATCCCTGCAAGGCAGGAGGCAGGATCTAGAAGCCAAGGTGGTTTAACCATCAAACCAGTACCCAGGGGCAGGGCTCTGCCACCTGCTGTGGTTGAAAAGAACTAAATTATCCCACTTTTTTCAAGAAAAAGGGAAGAGCAGGAGGTGATCCCAAGAGGAAGGGTGTGAGACCTGCTCTGAGGCAGGTGTTTAAACCCCTCAGGCACAGCCACCTTATCAGCATTTCCTATTGCTTGCCCCAAACAGCTTCCAAGGGGATGCTCCCCTGGAAGAGCAGCAAGGGCAAGCCAGGAGGTGACACCTCAAAACCCAGTGTGTGGCAGCAAGATTCCCTGTCCACACCTCTCTGGGAACTTCCAGCCACGGGCTCTTTTCCTCTGACACTCAGGAGGGGTATTTTGTGCATAAATATTCCTCCCTTAACCTATTATTGCAGGAGGGATCCCTGGAGTTGATCCCTCCACATCATGCTCTAGATAGTTGGTTCACTTTACATTCGAAGTGCAGCCTAAGCACATCACCTTTAACCAGTATTTTTATAAGTGGCCTCCTTTTAGAATTGCTAACAATTAATGCAAAAATCCTTTCTGCAGTTTCTACTCCACTTGCTTCCCCTGCCTTGTTTGTGTCAAGCACCACATGGCAGTGACAGAGGAAATCCCCAGTTCATTCATCACCACTGCCTTTATTGCTGTTTATTTTTCATAGCCCAGCAAGATAAGGACACATTTCTTTCCAAGATCACCAACTGCACTTTCAGGCCCTCCCAGCAATGAGCAGGTGATTGCAGTTGGCTGAGAGCAACAGACCTGCTCATTCATAAAGCCAGCCAAGGCCATGGCACTGCTGTAAGGCAGCCTGCAGGTCTCAGGTTGGATGTTCAGTGCCACTCACTAGTTCTGTGCTCAGACCATGTGTCTCGGATACATCTGCACCATCACCACCAGAGCTGCTCAGATTCTGCCAAGATTTTGGGAGAAGCCAGGTAAAAAGGTGAGGACAGTGTTCATTTTAACTACATACAGCCCAGGCTGACCCCACCTTCCAGCCCAGCCTCAGCCACATGCACATGAGGTGCCCAGTGCTTCCCAGTTAAGTCTTTATGAAGTTGGATTTAAATGGTTTCAGCTATCCTAGCTCATTTTGACTGACACTGGCCAAGGTGCACTTAAAAAGTAGCCTCTGAAGATGGAGGATGGAGGACAGCAGACAGCCTGGGGAGGGGGGGGTGTGATGGTCACAGGAGAGGACACATCCCCATGACAGTCTGTTCCTGGGTGACTTGGTCTAGGTGATCCTGCTCGGGCAGGGGGGTTGGACTAGATGATCTTCTAGGTCCCTTCCAACCCCTAATATCTATGAATCTATGAATCTATGACAGACACAGCACAGACCTTTGGCTTAGGGTGGGACTGAAGGCCCCAGATCCTCTTCTCTGCTCCCACCACACCAAATGCCCAAGCCCAGCTCCTGCCTGCCCTCCACGAGGACACACCATCCTTAATCCCAAGTGCTGCTCCCCCCCAGCTACGCCACAAGGCAGCCCTAGCAAAAGGTCACTGGATAAATATGTTTTTCTAGCTGTTTCCAGGACACAGCCCAGGCACCTTCAGAAGTCAGTGCTTTGGCATGTGCCTCACCAGTCCTCAAGGAGTTGGGTTACCCGGAGCCTCGGGTGCTCCTCGGGGCCCTGCCAAGCTGAAATGGAGCAGCACACAACCTCAGCTCCTCAGTCCCGTGACAGGCAAGACAGGTGGAGGGTGGCAGGAGACAGGAGGGCAAAGCAGGCAGCCCAGAGCGTGTCAAGAACATTTCACAACCTCCTCGATGAAGGTTAATGAGTACCTGCCTGTTCCTGAGCAGGAATCCACAGCCACAACAGCAAAAATAATAATAAATACCAAAGCCCTCCTTTTGCTTTGGCTAACGAGGGCTGGCCGGGAGCCAGGCAAGGGAGGTGGCACTGGAGCAGCGCAGGAGGAAGACAGATCCACGCACCACCCAGTTACCTCATGGAAACGAGGGAACAAGGAGCTGATCTCTGATTAACGTGCTCATTAGCTGCCTGAAAGGACACCCCAGAGCCACACAGCTTCGAGTTTTGTCCCAGCACCATCTGTGCCTTTGTCTGACTTCCTCCAATTCAGGTAATCGTTTGGGAGGTGCCAGTTAAATACGGACCATCTCCCAGTGCCAGCAGGGATGCTGGGCCCTTTGCTGCTTCCACGGGGCAGAAAAAGGGATGGTCTGGGGTGAGACTTTAGTTGTTCTTATGAACAAAGAGCACCCAGGCTCGTGCTAGCATCTGGTATAAATATCTATGGCATAAGCTCCTGTTCTACAATGGTTTCTAGCAATCTGGGAAGTCACATGGTTGCTTCAGCTTTATCACACTAAGACAAAAATAATTATCCCAATAATGACCTAACTGAACTGATTTTTTTTTTTTTTAAATATAGTATGAGCCTTAAAAACCTTGGATTTAAAGACCTTGTTTACAGGAGTATTTCAGGCACAACATCTGTTAGCCCTGGGTAAGCATGTCCCTTTGAGTGTATTACCATTTAGGGCAGTAAAAAGATCTATCTGAAATTAAAAAGCCAAATTTAGTAGTAAGTGAATGAAAAAGCCAGCTAATATTTTGCATATTTATGGACAAAAATAGGGAAATTGGGGTAAAGATTACCTCAGCTGAAAACAAACAAGAAAACAGCAGTAAACATTAGCTGCATCATTTCTTTCCTACACTCTCACATTCTCCCATCACTGGGGTTCAGCCAGGCCTGGGGTTTATTCTAGATTTAATGGCTGCTTTTGAGGTGTTTGGGGGTTTTTTTTGCCTCTAGACCTTTTCTCACTCTCACTAAGACTTGCTAAGGTCAGGAAGAATAATCTAAGCCCGTGGCAACAGAACATAAAACACGACCAGAAGGAATTTCAGAGGTTTCTAGTGGAGCAGTTTTGATACCCAGGAGCACCTGGACACTTTTCCAACCCTCGACCAACAGGTTTGGAAGAGATGAGTAGACACAGGACCAAGCATGTCCTTTCCACCAGCCATGCACAGACCCACTGCCAACGATTTCAGAACACAGGGTGCTTTTCCAAGGCACAGTCCAGCCATTTTCCCAAGCCCTCCAGATGGCTTCACCTTGCCCCAAACCCACCAAAACTCAGACCTCCTCAGAAAGGGAGACATTCACTTACAGCCTGGAAGCAGCAGAACATGGCTCAGCTCTTCCCAGGTGAGCAGCAGACTGAGGCTGTGCTCAGGGAGGGGAAGAAATAGAAATTCCCCTCAGGCAGGTGGTAACTAGGAAGGGAAGGAAGGAGTCAGGGCTGCAGCAAAGCAGGGCTCAGGTGTTGCTGGGGGTCCCAAACAAAGCCCACCCAGTGCATTAATCATTGAAATGCAAATGCCAGCCTCCTGGCCCTGGGCTATATCCCCCACTCCTGGCACTGAGCTGAGCTCCAGACTCTCCAGCCTTTGCTTTGGCTGGGAGAGAAGAACTCTCAGTTCGTGCATGTTTTCTCCCAGTTAAAAAAGAGCCAAGTGCTTTCAGGCTTTTGTGCATCTGGGTCCTCATGCTTTGGGCCCTAATAAGAGATGTTCTTTCTCTGCTTTGCAAACACTCTCCTCTCAGCCTCGTATTGTTCTGCAGAAAGGAGAAATGTGCCATAAAACCTGTGTAGGCAGGGTGTCCATTTCCTTCTATTGATTTCTGAATGAGAGGATTGTTCATTTAATATTTTTTGTTTGATTACTTAGTTAAATGTATTGATTTGCAGCACCAGCTTGGAGAAGAAATGGGATGCCCATGACTCACACCTATTCTTCAGCAAGAATCCCCATTAGATAATACACCAGGCTAAGAATTGCAGCTGCTGAGGCTTAATTATGATTAATTTATTCCCTCCCTTGGAGTGGATTAAACTTAATATTTGCAAGTAGTTTAATCCTTTCTAGATAAAACAACTCTGAGCTGTCTGGAGCATGGCTATGTTACAAATTACAGTAGGAATAAGTCTGCTTTACTAAGGTTATGTTGTAAATGGCAGGAAAAGATTACTGTCAAGTAATAGATTAACATTTCAGAACTGTATATACTAGGGTGGGATATGGCAATGAAAACATTCATGCAACCACATCCACACAAGCACTTGTAGAAAGGAAAATCAGTAGCATTACAGCTCATCTGCAGAGAAAGAGATGGAGGGAGAGAAATGAGCAACCTGGAGACTGTCAGTGCCAGAATTTGGACCCTCAGCCCGTCTGCTCTCCCTTTCTCTCCCCCTTATTGCACATTAACCCCAGGCAGGGGCACGAGAGCAGCACCCAGATGTCCACCCAGAGCTGGCCCCTCTACAAACAGGCACGTGAACAAATATTCACAGATGGTACAATCATTTTCCTGATCCAAACTTAGATACCAGAGGAATAAGTGGCCTGGGCGTAAGCAAGGTGTTGGTGACCTTAATGAGGCAGAGCTGGAGTCACAGGGGAGAGGAAAACACAGGGAAAAAAAAGGAACTTTTTAGAGCATCCTGGTCAGTTTGCAAGGCAAAGTGTAAGCTAGTGTTGGAAATCTGACTTAGATTGCTAAGGGAGTTCTAAAAGTCTAACTTGAGTTACACTAACGCCTGTTTTTCTGGTGTTCTTAAATAAAACCCCTTGGGGATGAAATAAAATAATATGGGAAATAATTAAAATAATAATAAAATGATCTCCTGAATCCCAGGTATCTTAAACCCAGGTTAGTTCTACATCTAAACTTTAACCTTTTTACCTTTTGTGCAGAATTAGGTGCCACTCAATGGAAGAATTCACAGCTCCTTCTGCAGTGTGCAGAGGTGGGTGGGGAGTGGGTAGAGTTAAAAATTACAAGCAGAATTTGTCCTTTGGAAAGCCACATTGTGCACTTTCCACTGAGTTGTACACACAGAACAGCTCTCTACACTGGGTATTTTTCCCCCTTCTGCTATTTAAAATACATTTAATTGCTAAAAATTGCTAGAATTTGAGATAATAGGTGTGGTATGAAAAGGTAATTCAAGCAGATGTTTCAAAACCTCAGCAAGGTACAAAACCACTGAGGCTGGAGCCTGCATTTCATGATGTTTATTGACAAAGGAGACCCACACAACCCACGGCACAGTGTTCATTTACTACTCCATTAAGTTAATCAATCTAATAGACTGAGGAGAAGCAAAGAAGGGGGCAGTGAGGGGGTCAATCATAAGCACATCAGAGGAGGATCTTGTCAACAAGGCAAGACTGGCTGGTATCATTCCCACTGTAATGTGCATTTCTAAGTGCTCAGGACCCCAAACCCCAGCCAAGACTCTGAGTGTCCATGGCTTGCACTGAAGGAGGCTGCAGGAGGATTTCTAAGAACACAGGAGGGTCACTCCAGGGTATCTCCTGACTTTCTGAGGCTTCTTCCAAACTCCTTTAAGATCAGGTTGCTTACATGGGCACTGAACCAGCCAACCTGGCTCAGGAGGGGTGAATGTTACCCTGGGGATCCCACAACCTAAGGCAGATGAGCACAGGGACATGTCACAGCAGCTTCTGTCAGCAGAAGGTGGGAGGTTTCCAGGAGCTCCCTGGCAAAGAGCCTGCAGAGAGAACCAGTGTGGCTGTGTTGGAACAACTCACTCATCACCCTTGCCCATGTGAGATCCCATTTAGAAGTAGCCTTGCTATTTCTAAACCAATAGTTTTGGGTTAAAAGGTAATGAAAATTGGGATTTTATGGTGGCTGCTGGTTTTCCAAGCCCTCTGAGCTGGTGTCAGTGTGCAGAGAGTGACAAGCTGCCATGGGCTGCAGGTGCCTGCTGAGAATGGTGTCACTGGGAAGATGTTCCTTTCTTTTTTCCACCAAAAAATGTAATTTCTAAGGAATTATTCATTCACTTGCCTTTTATACAAACTGTGGACAACTTACTTTGTTTCCAAATTTTGCTCCATTGGTTTTCTTTCCATCTGTCCCTAACTCAGGACCTGATCTAGAACCAGAACTGGAGCCTAAGAGGGGAGAGGGATCCTGAGGAACCTTTCCAAAGCTGCAGCAAACCAGTTTGCCCCCTCGGCCATGGAAGTTATTCACCACAAACTGATTTAGTCTTGATTTGGCCTGAACAAATGCAGCGTATGTATTGGCTCTAAACATTTGCTTTAGAGCTACTGATTGCAGCACCAGGGATGGAAAGTTCTTGACAAAGAGGGCTTGTCTGGGGAGTGCTGCTGAGGTACCATTTTTTTCCTGAAGGTTTCAGTTTTGTAGGTGTTTTAAGGAGCTGTGGCCAAAATAACTCAATTTATTTGCAATGAGGGTGAGCCTCTGATTTGAGGGTATGGAGGATATAGCAGTGGATGGATAGTCAGTGTTTATTTTTGTGAATCAGAAACACATTTAAATACTATAAATTAACTCTTGGGATATAGGTGACAGTAGTAGAGAGGAAAGAACCCCCACAGCTCACAAGCCAGCACCCCAAATGCCCATAGTTAGAGAGTCCTGGAGCAGCATCTGCCTGCAGAGCACTGAGGGACACTAGGGATGAGGTGCTGAAAGGCTGAACAGCTGTTGCCCATGTTCAGCCTATTCTGTGGATAAACAAAGATTTAATTCTGCAGCAATGTTTAAACCAGCATCTTTAGAGTGAACATGTGTTTATACTCATTATGCATATGTTTATTAGAGCTGGTCATAATGTTTTGACAGAAGAGTCCAATGAGAAAAAGCAGTTTTGTCAAAACTGAAATGTTTCACTGGATTGTTTCGATTTCTTCTTCTCAGTAATAGTAAAATATTTAACTTCAAGACAGTAAACATTTTGCTTCAATTTTCCTATAATAGTAGCATATTAATATTTAGTATGATACTTACTATTGAAGAAAAATGTTCCAGTGTTTCTGATTAAACATTTTTGGGAATCTTCTTCTCCAGAGGTTTGGGGTTTTATTTATTTTTTTAAACATCTGTTCCAAATTATTTCCAAAATTTAGTCTGCCCACTCCTGCAGAGAGTGGCCCCAGGCCAGTGTGTCACTGTGGCATCTCTACCTGTTAGAACACACAAGATAGAGGGGAACAGCCCACTCCAAGAGACACAGCTTTCCTGAAGTTATTTTCCCCATTTGAAATCAACAGTTTTACCAGCAACCATGGTTTTATCAGAAGCCTCCTGCTCTGTGGTTTGTTTTTGCCACCAGCTCCCAGTATCTACTGACTTACAGGAAAGTCCACCCAGAAGGAAACATGACCATCAGCAAGACACAAGCATTTACAGCCATTGTGGGTTTTGAATGAAAATCATCCAAAGAAAATCAACCAAGAGGCTCAGAAACCAGAAGTCAAACAAAAGGAGCCCAAATGTATCACTCTGAAAAGCCTTATGTTTTTTCTAAGTCAGTCTCATGATTTTGCTTGGCTCTGGCAGTGTATTTCCAAGGATCAGAATAATCTTCCTTCTGTTTCTCTCAATGCATGTTGCATTCAGGATTTTTCTTTCTCACCACTTTTTTTTTTTCTATCTGAGGCAGAGCCCTGCAACAGCCAAATCCACCTCTTCTGCTCCTAGAAAAGCTCATTTTACACAAAGCCTGGTCTGCTCATTTTGCCTTTATCACAGTGTGTGTGGGAAGTCATTAAAAAACCCAGAAATGACTATTTTTTGCACACTCGGGTCTATCACTTCACTAAAACCTGCCCCTAACAAAAGGTGGGAAGAGCAACCTCAGCTCCTGGGCTGGATCCCAGGGAGCAAAGCAGGGGCAGCAGCACAAATCAAAGAGCTGAGGGGCTCTTGCAAGGCAAGGCCAGCATGGTGGGAAGGTTTTGCAGCTGCTCACCTTGCATTTCAGTGCCAGTGCCCAGCAGGGAGGGCATAGTTCCCATGGAAGTTCTGCCTGGTCACTAGAGAAAACCTCCAGTAAACGCAGGCTGGATTTCTTTTGCAGCAAGAGCTGGGTTTGTCATCTTTTCAAAGCGCTGCAGGACACGATTTGCTATGGTCCAAAGAAGGATAAAAGCAGAGATAAAGAGTAACTGAAGGTAGAGGCCTGAGGGGAGAAGGGGGGAACGCACAGCGCCTGCCCCAGCCCCTCAGCACCAAACCCCTCAGCACCCACACAGCCAGCTCAGTCACCTCCTAGCTCACAAGAAGATAAACTTTAGCTCTTGTCAAGAAAGCAATGAAGGGAAAACAGCAGCAGGAGCTGCTCACTTAACAACCTGACACCTTTAAGGGGCTGTGGGCCCATTGGCACCACTGAGGTGGAAAAACCCGCAACACCCCAACACGACACAACACGACTTCCCTGCACCTCGGGTTGGCCCTGAGGACCCCCAGACCCCCCGAAAGCATCGTCCAGTCTCTTACAGGGAGGTTGGAGGGTGTAGAAAGCCTTAAATACCTGTTTGGCTCCAGACAGGCTCCATCTGATGGGGTCTCCCCTCAGCTCGGCCGTGCAGCTGCTCCCATGGTCCCCCAGCAGCCACCTCGGCGCCCTGGGCTCTCCCGGCCTGTGCAGGACTCTGCTCATAGTAAGTCTTGATGGTTTTTATTATTCTTCCCTTTTTATCAAGTGTTCCACATTGTTTTTTCTTTCTAAACCTGATTTTGGAGAGTTCTGCTTGGTGGTTTTGGTTTGTTGTGCTTGGTTTTTTTGGTGTTTCATGGGTCAGCCTACACACCTTTGTTTTTTGTAGTAGAGGGGAAAAAAAGTCTTTTTTATGATTTTTTTTGCAATGGATGGTCATATCTGAGCCAGGTGAAAAATGAATCTTGGTTTCTTTGTGGTGCTGGTGTTTTGCTGTGTGTTTTGTGCTTTCATGGCCTGCAGGTGCTTCAGCCACTAAGAAATACTATGGGTTGGAATGCATTTGGCAAAGAAGGCTCTCATTTTTGCAGCTCATGTTCTCAATATTATTTTTCATTTGTTAAAAGCAAGCTGGAGCATTTACTGAGCTTTTTGTTTACTATTTGCTGCTTGAATTCCAGGAGTGTCCCCAGTTGCAGGTGTGTGGAAGGGGAGCTGCTGGGCAGAGCAGCTCTGGGTGTCCCAGCACTGCAGGGGGGTTTCTTGCTTCACCTTCCCCCCAAAGGGCAGGAATTGTATGGAAATATTATTGTTTCTATGAGGTTTAATGCTGATAAAAATGTTTTGGAGGCTGTGAAGTCCTGGGTGTTTTGCTGCTTTACAGAATCACAGAGTGTTAGGGGTTGGAAGGGACCTGGAAGATCATCTAGTCCAACCCCCCTGCCAGAGCAGGGGCACCTAGACCAAGTCACCCA